>MU132280.1:26779-84218 GCA_015039395.1 Ceratobasidium sp. AG-I
TTGATGTGGAACACGTTGTGGATCTTCATTGTCTGGGGAAGTTCCAATCGGTAGGCGTGGGATGAAATCTTTTCGGTTATCCGGAAGGGTCCTATTTTCTTTGCGTCCAGCTTCTTGGCGGGTCTTCTGGTTCTGATGTTGGATGTCACAAGCCGGACCTTCTGTCCCACCATGTATTCTGATTGGATACCCTCCTCCGTCTTCTGATGGTATTCCATAGAAGCCTTTGCCTCCTCCCATACCTCTCTCATGTGTTGTTCCATGGAGTTTGCTTCAGGAACATTGGTGTCGATCCCGGTCATATCCCACCGTGGATGCATTCCATACACTGCCTCAAAAGCCGTCTTCCCTGTGGCTTTGTTCTCCTGGTTGTTGTGGCAGAACTCGGCAATGGGAAGCCACCTTGCCCAATCATTCTGCTCATAATTGCAGAAACTTCGCAGATATCCCTCCAGCCACTGGTTGGTTCTCTCCGCCAGTCCGTTGGTCTCTGGGTGATAAGCGGTTGAGAATGCAGGGTTGATGTCAAGTTTCTGATACAGCGCCTTCAGGAAGTTGCTGTTGAAAGTACTCCCTCGATCGGATATGGTTTTCTTAGGAAGTCCGTGGTGTTTCCATACTTCCTTGATAAATATCTCGGCAAGTTCTTCTGCGTTGGTAGCTTCTAGACAGGGGATGAAATGTGCTTGTCGCGAGAACCTGTCAATCACTACCAGGATGCTGTCAAATCCGTCGGAGATAGGCAGTTTCACAATGAATTCGTAGTTGATCTCCTCCCATGGTCGGTCATGGATGCCCATGTTCTTCCCAGGTGTCGCCTGTTTGTGTCCTTTGCTTCTTTGGCAGATCTCGCATGAGTTCACAAACCCGGTCACGGAGTTCTTGATGCCTGCCCAATAGTAACGTCTTGATAACTCGTTCAGGGTCTTGTCGATCCCTTGGTGCCCAGCTGTTGGCTCATCGTGATAGTGTTCCAACAGCGTCAACTTGATTTCGTCACTGTTTGGTACGAGTATTCTTCCTTCAAACCATAGGAGGTTCTCCTTCCATTCATATTTGCTGTATTGTTTCCTGATAGACAGGGGAAGTTCCTTCTTTCTTTGTACGCTTGATATGAGCACCTCCATGGATTTGTCGTCCCCCTGAGCCTCCTGGATTGCCGAGACAATATCCAAGTTGTCTTCTGCCCTAAACCCAATAAAGCGTTCGGCAGCAATCATGGTCTGGTGCTCTTTTGGGATGTCGAGGTGATCGCTTCGTCGCGACAGTGCATCTGGTTTATCTGAAAGCTTCCCTGCCCTGTAGACAATATGGAAATTGAAGGATGCAATTTCGCCGTACCATCTGGAGTGTCTTCGCTTAAACTCCTTAGCAGTCTTCCAGTCTTCCAGGTTCCTGTGATCGGTGTAGACAATGACTGGTTGTTCTGTGAGTTCCAGGAACAGGCGCCAGTGATGCCATGCTGTGATGATTGCAAGAAGCTCCTTGTCATGTGTGTCGTAGTTCATTTGTGGCTTGGTGAAACCTTTGGATAGGAAGGCAATTGGGTGAAGATAGCCGTCGTTTCCTTTTTGGCTGAGGATAGCTCCCATGGCTACTCCTGATGCGTCAGTCTCCAGGTAGTAGGGTTTGCTGGGATCTGGATATACGAGAACTGGATCCTTTGTGATTTCCTCTTTGACCTTGTCAAATGCTTCTTGTTCTTCCTTGCCCCAGGTCCATTTCCTTTCCTTTTGAGTGAGCAGCGTAAGGGGCTTGACTATTCGGCTGAAGTCCCGCATAAACCGCCTGTAGAAGTTAGCAAACCCTAAGAAGGCTTGCACCTGTTTGACCGTCTTGGGCTCCTTCCACTCCTGTATGTCCTTGATTTTGTCCTTCTCCATGGAGATTCCTTCTGGTGTGACAACAATCCCCGCGTATGTGACAGTCGTAACATAGAAGCTACACTTCTTGATTTTGAGGAAGAGGTGGTTATCCTGTAGACGTTGTAGTACCTGTTGCACATGTTTCGTGTGTTCTTCCTTGTTCTGGGAGTAGATTAGGATATCATCCAGGTATACAATGACAAAGACGTCGATCATGTCCCTGAAGATGTGATTCATGAATCGTTGGAAGCATGCTGGCGCGTTCTTGAGACCAAAGGGCATGACCAGGTATTCGTAAAGTCCATCCTTGGTTCTGAATACTGTCTTCCATTCATCTCCTTCCTTGATCCGGATGTTGTTGTATCCTCTTCTAAGATCCAACTTTGAGAAAATCTTAGCGTCATGTAGCTTTTCCAATAGATCGTCTTGAAGGGGTATGGGGAACTTGTCGCTAACAGTGACTTCATTGATGGCTCTGTAGTCAATCACCATTCGGCGACTTCCATCCTTCTTTGGTACATAGAAGCACGCAGCTGCAGTTGGGGATTCTGAGTCCCTGATCTTATGATCCGCCTTTTCCTCTTTGATGTGTTGTACCACTTCCTGTGAGAGGGTTTTTGACATAGGGATAGGTCGTGCTGCTCGTGGTATTTGCGCATTCTCTTTCAGGTTGATTGCGCAATCAAATTCGCCTCTATGGGGTGGCAGTTCCTTGAAGTGTACCTCACTGAATACTCGTGAGAAGTTCTGGAATTCCTGGGGAATTTTAGGTTCCTCAGGTGTTGTTGCCTTTCTTCCTGTTGCTTGTTCCTTGTTTCTTTGCCATTGAAGTTCTCCTATCTTCCAGTTGATGTCTGGGTTGGTTTCTTTTAGCCACTCCATTCCGAGGATTGCTTCTGTGTCCCCCAACGGAATTGCGTAGAAACGTTGTTTGAACTTTTGTCCTTGGAGTGTGAAAGTGATGGTGGTTCTGAAACGTATCTTGTCTTCTATTTCCTGACCATCAATACCTATTACGGCACGGTGATGTTGGAGTTCGAATAAGGGTATGGAGTGTCGTCGTGCAAAAGTGATGTTGATAAAGTTTCTTGAGGAGCTGGAGTCGATGAGGGTCTTTACAGGGTCCATGATTCCTTCAAAGTTTGTGTACCACGTTGAGTTGTTATTAGAGGTTTTTAGCTGGTATACATGTTTCTTTGAAGGTTCTGGGACAGGCACTGACATGGATTCAGGCTGTCGTTCTAGTTTTCCGACTCCGTGGAGGATTCTTCCTCATTTGCCCCTTCTTCCACCTCGCTTATGTGTCCGGTTTCTGCGGCCTTCCCTTTGTAGTCTGTTGTAACCCACCCGACTTTTCTTTCTCTTTTGTTTGTCTTTCTCTCGTCTAAGGCCTGGCCTTTGACTCGTTCAGACAAGGACTCGTGGCTTACAACGCCTGACCACAAACGCTCCTTTGGACTTTACGCACAGACCACGCCTCATGGTGACTCTTGTGTTTCACCTTGCGCTTCTGTGCGCTCTTACTGGTAGATGGACTTTCACATGTACTTACGAGGCTGTACGCCTCCTGTGTATAAAAGAAGGGTGAGCAAGCCTGGGATCTCCAGCTTGCTCTACCTCGTCAATCTCCCCTCATAGGTGTGAAGGCAGGACAGTACTATAAGTGACGGCTTTAGCGCATCACTTGTACCATCCTCCAACACTCTTAAGATAAGAGACAACGTCGTACTTAGCTACCTCAACACTTCGGGTTTAGCCCTCAACACTGTATCTCTTGAGTCCATCGCCGGGACTAAGAGCTTGTAGAACGCCACTTGATAACTCAACAACTCACGTCGAGACACACCTAAGTCAAGCCAAGAGGGCTGTGACATTGTAGAGCAAGCTTTACGATATCTCGTGGCTACCAACCAAATCCACCACCTTCGCAGCCAAGACTAAGCTGGAACTGTGGGGATACGTCGACACCATCATAGGTGAAATACCAGTATACTACGTTCGTACTAAGGACAACAACCACTTTATTGTCCAACTCAACGGCGAAAACGTAACCGCCAATAACGAAATCGAACTAGTGTACATCCTCAACCCCGACTGTATCTACTCACTCAAGACAACTACAAATGTCACGAACATCCAGCAATATACGGGGCGCTGGGAGTAGAAGAAACAGTGAACGAGCCACGAGATCCGACACACGAACAGGACCCGAGCGCATGAATGAGGGCATAGGTCAAAGCAACAGCCGACCCCAATCAAGGACCTCAGAAGACAACCGAGATATAACCGAGGAAGTACCGCAAACAATCCCACCAACAGAACAACCGGTAATCTCCGAAATCCCCACAACACCTGAACCAGCGGCTTCAAGTTCCAGACGCACTGTTCCAGGAGGACTTCCCCTTTTTGAGGTTTCAGGGGAACAAGGACAGGGGGAACAGTCAGAACCCACCATAAGGCAACCAACGCCTGGAAGACCCGTGCGACTGCCAGACTTTGGAATAAGGAACAGAACGGCGACAGTAGGGCCAGAAGAAGAAGAAGCAATTGGAGCTACTTCACGCATTATCCCAGACCCTGATGAAACCTACACAAGACACCCCCTTACCAGAACGCTTGTACGATCGGCACAAGGAAGCGTAATGAGCCAACAATCCATGCCCCCAACACCCAATACAGGAACGACTGTGAGCTCAATCACAGGGTTTGCACAACCACCATCAGCAGCTGGAACAGAAATTGAACGACGCTCTGAAGCAAACGATGCAGCACGGGCTCGAAGGATGGAGGCTGAAACACGCGCCCTCATACGAGAAGAAGCAGAACATGTCATACGACCACTACAAGAGAAGATAGCTGTACGAACCCTCCCAATAGCGGAAATCGGACAAACTACAAGGGTACTGGTACAATCCAACAACACCATACTTGAGCAGATCAGGGGTATCAACGACCGAATGGACCGCATGGGGGATGAAAACAGGGAAATAGAGCGCAACAACCGCGCTAATGCCACTAATCTCTACCAAGCGGGATTAGATATCCGCACCAATGCAAACAGCATTCGGGCAGTGCAGGAACAACTGCGAAATCTAGCCAACATGCCTGATAGCATGGATCGCATACGCAACACACAAGCGGTAATGACCAACGATCTTGGAAATCTACGACAAATGATGGAGCAACAAAACCGACAGCTCGCTAACATCTTTGAAACACTACAAGGCATTGACAACCGCATCCCGGTACCAGAAGACGATGCACAAAGTCTCAGCTCCATTACCTCAGTCAGCATACAGGGCTTTGAGGACGAAATACCTGACCAAGCCCAATCATCACAAAGGGGACGACAGGTGCCCCCACATCATCCTCGATTCCGTTCTCCTGGCCCCCCATCAGATCCCGACTCCTCTCGGTCATCCAGTCGAGAACGTAGCCCGGTTAGACCCAGGAGGGATCGTCATAGGGAACGAAGGAACGAAAGGAGAAGAAGCCGAAGCCGAAGCCATAGCCCCGCCATCCCTCGGGAAGCACAAATCAAGAAGCCAGAACCCTTCAAGGGAAAACGAGGAAAGGATGCAGACCATTTCATGCTGCAAATGGAAATCTACTTCCGTAGTCACGGACAAGCCTTTGCCGACGACCACCGAAAAATCTCCACCTTCCTTCTTAACATCAAAGACCAAGGAAGTGGTTGGGCAAGGGTTCGACTACAACGAGTAAACAACGAAGACTGGACAGGGGAACTACTATCCTGGCAGATTTTCCGACTTGCATTCCTGAAACACTTTGGAGAAGTCATGCAAGAAGAAAAAGCTGGAGAACGCCTAGATCGTCTTCGCCAAACCAAATCTGCTAGCGATTACGTCACCCTATTCCAAGAAATCGCCGAAGAACTCCCCGACAACGAAGCATCTCTTATCAGGAAGTTCAAGAAAGGTCTCAAGGATAACGTACGCCAAGCTGCGGTACAAGCTGCAATCCATAGCAGGGTAGATATCTGGACAATCCAAGACTGGTACGACTTCACAATCCGAACAGACACTATACTGTTTGAGGCAAACAGGGAAACCAATCGTGACAACCGCGATAACCGAAAGGGACAAACCGAACAAGGCAAGGCAGCAATTACCGAAACTGGTAAAGCCTCAGGATCAAACACAGAACACAAACGACGGGACAAAGACAGCCCCAACTGGGTACCAACGGAGGTAACCGAACGACGAAAGAAGGAAGGGAAGTGCATCAAGTGCGGTAGAACCGGTCACCGAATTCCTACTTGTAAATCCAAGGAATGGGTACAGGAGAAGGATGAAAAGAAGGACTACAAAGGGAAGGCCGCCGAAACCGGGCACATCAGCGAGGTGGAGGAGGAAGCAAATGAGGAAGAATCCTCCACGGAGTCGGAAAACTAGAGCGACAGCCTGAATCCATGTCAGTGCCTGTCCCAAAACCTTCAAAGAAACATGTATACCAGCTAAAGACCTCTAATAACAACGCGACTTGGTACACAAACTTTGAAGGAATCATGGACCCTGTAAAAACCCTTATCGACTCTAGCTCCTCAAGAAACTTCATCAATATCACGTTTGCACGACGACACTCCATACCCTTAATCGAACTCCAACATCACTGTGCCGTAATAGGCATTGATGGTCAGGAAATAGAGGACAAAATACGCTTCAGAGCCACCATCACTTTCACACTTCAAGGACAGAAGTTCAAACAACGTTTCTACGCAATCCCGTTGGGGGACACAGAAGCAATCCTCGGAATGGAGTGGTTAAAAGAAACAAACCCAGACATCAACTGGAAGATAGGGGAACTTCAATGGAGAAGAAACAAGAAACAGACAACGGGAAAAAAGGCATCAATACCTGAGGAACCCGAAATCCCCAAGGAATTCCAGAGTTTCTCACGAGTATTCAGTGAAGTACACTTCAAGGAACTACCACCACATAGAGGCGAATTTGACTGTACAATCAACCTGAAAGAGAACGCGCAAATACCACGAGCAGCACGACCTATCCCTATGTCGAAAACCCTCTCACAGGAAGTGGTACAACACATCAAGGAGGAAAAGGCAGATCACAAGATCAGGGACTCGGAATCCCCAACGGCAGCGGCATGCTTCTATGTGCCGAAGAAGGATGGAAGTCGACGAATGGTGATTGACTACAGAGCCATCAATGAAGTCACTATCAGCGACAAGTTCCCCATACCTCTTCAGGACGATCTATTGGAGAAGCTACGTGACGCTAAGATTTTCTCAAAGTTGGATCTTAGAAGAGGGTACAACAACATCCGGATCAAAGAAGGAGATGAATGGAAGACAGCATTCAGAACCAAAGATGGACTCTACGAATACCTGGTCATGCCCTTTGGACTCAAGAACGCACCAGCATGCTTTCAACGATTCATGAATCACATCTTCAGGGACATGATTGACGTCTTTGTCATCGTGTACCTGGATGATATCCTGATCTACTCCCAGAACAAGGAAGAACACACCAAACATGTCCAACAGGTACTACAACGTCTACAGGATAATCATCTCTTCCTCAAGATCAAGAAATGTAGCTTCTATGTTACAACCGTTACATACGTGGGGATTGTTGTCACACCGGAAGGAATCTCCATGGAGAAGGACAAAATCAAGGACATACAGGAGTGGAAGGAGCCCAAAACAGTCAAACAGGTGCAGGCCTTCTTAGGGTTTGCTAACTTCTACAGGCGATTTGTGCGGGACTTTAGCCAAATAGTCAAACCCCTTACATCACTAACTCAGAAGGAAAGGAAGTGGGCCTGGGGCAAGGAAGAACAGGAGGCGTTCAACAAAGTCAAGGAAGAAATCACAAAGGATCCAGTTCTCATACATCCAGACCCCAGCAAAACCTACTACCTGGAGACCGACGCATCAGGAGTTGCCATGGGAGCTATCCTTAGTCAGAAAGGAAGCGACGGCTATCTTCACCCAATCGCATTCCTATCCAAAAGTTTTACCAAACCTCAAATGAATTACGACACACATGACAAGGAGCTCCTTGCCATCATCACGGCATGGCACCACTGGCGCCTGTTCCTAGAACTTACGGAACAACCGGTCATTGTCTACACCGATCACAGGAACCTGGAGTACTGGAAAACTGCTAAGGAATTCAAACAAAGACACTCCAGATGGTATGGCGAGATTGCGTCATTCAACTTCCACATTGTTTACAGGCCAGGGAAGCTCTCAGACAAACCAGACGCATTATCACGACGAAGCGATCACCTCGACATCCCAAAAGAACACCAAACCATGATTGCCGCTGAACGCTTCATTGGGTTTAGGGCAGAAGACAACTTGGATATTGTCTCAGCAATCCAGGAAGCTCAGGGGGACGATGAATCCATGGAGGTGCTCATATCAAGCGTACAAAGAAAGAAGGAACTGCCCCCATCCATCAGGAAACAATACAGCAAGTATGAATGGAAGGAAGACCTCCTATGGTTTGAAGGAAGAATACTGGTGCCGAACAGTGACGAAATCAAGTTGACACTACTAGAACACTATCACGACGAACCTACAGCTGGACACCAAGGGATTGACAAAACCCTGAATGCGCTGTCAAAACGCTACTACTGGGCAGGTATCAAGAACTCCGTAACCGGGTTTGTGAACTCATGCGAGATCTGCCAAAGAAGCAAAGGACACAAACAGGCGACACCTGGGAGGAACATAGGCATCCCTGATCGACCATGGGAGGAGATCAACTACGACTTCATTGTGAAACTACCTATCTCCGACGGATTTGACAGCATCCTGGTAGTGGTTCACAGATTCTCGCGACAAGCACATTTCATTCCCTGCCTAGAATCTACCAACGCAGAAGAACTTGCCGAGATATTTATCAGGGAAGTATGGAAGCACCACGGACTTCCTAGGAAGACCATATCCGATCGCGGCAGTACATTCAACAGCAATTTCCTGAAGGCACTGTATCAGAAGCTTAACATCAACCCTGCATTCTCTACCGCTTATCACCCAGAAACCAACGGACTGGCGGAGAGAACCAACCAGTGGCTTGAAGGATACCTGCGGAGCTTCTGCAATTACGAGCAGAATGATTGGGCAAAGTGGCTTCCCATTGCCGAGTTCTGCCATAACAACCAGGAGAACAAAGCCACAGGGAAGACGGCCTTTGAGGCAGTGTACGGAATGCATCCACGGTGGGATATGACCGGGATCGACACAAATGTTCCTGAAGCAAACTCCATGGAACAACATATGAGAGAGGTATGGGAGGAGGCAAAGGCCTCCATGGAATACCATCAGAAAGCGGAGGAGGATCTCCGATCGGAGTACGAGGTGGGACAGAAGGTCTGGCTTGTGACATCCAACATCAAGACCAGAAGGCCCACCAAGAAGCTGGACGCAAAGAAGATAGGACCCTTCCGGATAAACGAAAAGATTTCATCCCACGCCTATCGATTGGAACTTCCCCAGACAATGAAGATCCACGACGTGTTCCACATCAACCTCCTCACACCCTTCAAAGAAGACAACATATTCCATCGGAGACAGGTGGCTCTGCCGCCAATCATAACGGAAGAAGGCGAAGAAGAATACGAAGTGGAGAAGATAGTGTCATGGGAACAGAAGGACAAGGGAAGGAAGAAGGGACTGTTCTACCAAGTCCGATGGAAGGGGTATGGCCCGGAGGAAGATACCATGGAACGTGCCGAAAAGATAGCGGAAATTGCCGACGTGATGAGACAATTCTTAGCGGATAATCCTTCCGCTCCTACGCCAAAGAACTACCGGCGATCTTCTACAACATCTATAAAAGAGCAGGGCAAGACTGCCTCAACCAACAACAGCGAAGTCACCTTCTCTACTCAGCCTCACCAGCTACTACCTACTACTGCCCCAACAACCAAATCAACCAGTAAGCCATGGCCGACGCCAATTCCTGGTTCCCCATTGACCACCCCGTCTTCAAACAGACCACTCAACCAGCCATGTCGACCTTCGCCAAGTTCACCCTTGCCACCGAACTCTCAGCCGCGGCCAACACAGCCAAGCTCCAATATCTCGAGGCCCGCGAGCGCGGCAAAGACATTAAGCCGGCCCAGGACCGGTCGTTCGCCGACTCCTACCACCTGGCCCAGCAGATCGACCCAAGCGCAGTACTCGAGTACATACCGCGCATTGAGCGCGATCGTCTTACCTGGACAAGGACGGAGGGCGCATGGGGTGATGTCTGGAGAGTCCAGCACCCAGTAAAGGGGACGCTGGAATGGGTGGGGGAGGATACGCCACCTCTGACAGGGAGTGAGGAGGCGTGGTGGGTAAAGCACTTTGTGTGCAGGGGGATTGTCCCTGATTATTCTGCACAAGTATTTCGTGAATTACTCTATGTTAGGAATTTATTTCTGAATGCGTAAAAGCATATTCCGATAGCCCTGAATTCTCTGCATTTAATGAGCTACATATAATGTCATTGTGATGAGATCTGAGGTCGAGGAAATGCGGGAATCTTGCAATATGCAAGCATTCCCGCAAAGTGCGGAAATGCTGCCGAAATCCGGCACTTCGGCATGCGGGAGCCGGTGCCGGTGCGAGATTAGCCTCTGAGGGGCTAACTTTGGCGTGCGGGTGCCCAATTCCCGCACAAACTTCCGCCCGACATCCTTAGCGCACAGAAGCGCAAGGTGAAACGCAAGAGTCACCATGAGGCGTGGTCTGTGTGTAAAGTCCAAAGGACTGTTTGTGGTCAGTCGTTGTAAGCCACGAGTCCGTGTCCGAACGAGTCAAAGGCCAGGCCTTAGGACGAGAGAAAGACACAAAAGAAAGAAAAGTTCGGAGGGTTACAACACCTAGCCCAGGTTGATGCATTAGTTCCCCCCTTCATAGTAGAGAGAAGTTTCTTGATCCTGCTCATATTGTCGCTGTTGACCTGGGGGTATTTGTCAAAATACATTTCCAGGCAAAGCATGCAGGTCTCTGCCTTGCCTCCTTTCTTCCTGTTGAACGGTTCTGGGCATTTCTGTCTGGCGTCCTTTGGTATGTGTGGTTCTTTGTCTGGTCCATGTCCTGGGTTAAGGCTGTTGGGCGGGCATGTACGAGACTAATGGGTCTATACCCGCAGGTTATAAAAGTCTATACCCGCACAGGTGCAGGTACAGACTCTCATTCCCGCACAACAGCCTTATCCTGGGTGCCTCTAAACTGGGCCAAACCTTTGGGGAGACATCTTTAAGGAGATGGTGTTCTTCTAGGGGTGTGTTGCAGTGAGCCTGGGCAAATACTCCTTTGTGTTGATTGCCCCTGTGGTCAGAAGTCTCCTGGCGTCTGGGCCATGTTCCTTAATCCTCCTAGTTCCTCTTGCAGCTCCCCAATCTTGTCCTGTATGAGCCTGTTTAGGTTGATGAGACAGAGGTCAATTTGGTCTGTAAACCCAAGGATTTGATGAATATCTTCTCCCTGTTCCTGTTGGGTTTGTTGTATGGCCTGGAGGCTGGAAAGCACTCCCGTAGTTGCTGACCGAGCCCGCCTATCTCTGTGCGGGTTTGTTGCGTGTTTCCTTGTATAAGCGTGAGCTCATTGTTTGCATTTTGCTTGATGTCATTTAGTTGTTCAATGCAGCGCATGGCTTCCACAACTGTTTGCTATATTCCTCTTATGGATTGGTTTGTAGCGTGGACATCTGCCAGTGGGAGTAGTCTAGCTGCCAATTCTTGGCATAGATTATCTTCCATTGTTTGAAGAGCATATGCATAGAAGTCCACATTTCCTTGCCTTTCCTGGGGAAGAGTGGCAACCAAGGTCTGTTGAGAGGGGGGTTCAATCTGGGAGTGTGCACAACTGTTGCCAAAGCTTGGCACTGATGGTGGGATGTTGACAATGGCAGGTGAATGTAGGGTTACAATGCTCTGCGCTGAGGTGGTGGTGGGTGGTCCAACCATGTGTGCCCCTGGGTATCCCCTTATAGGATGGTTGATTTGTGTGCCAGTGAGGGGGTTGTTGGAGGACAACTCCCAGCGAGGCCAACACCATACTCTACTGGCTTGGCTACCCCATTTGGCTTAGGCGCCCTCACATGGTGCATTATATGGATGTTTCCATTGTTATCTCTGTTAGGGTTACTTTTTCTGGTTGTTCTGAATCTTTGTCTGATCTTCCTACTCTCATGTCTGTTGTTGACGCTTCCCGCGGTATTATATATCACAAGGAAGAACAAGTTGATGTAGACATGCTTACGCTTGCTGATCTCTTCTGAGATGTGTTATTGTACGACCAAAGTCGTCTTGCTTCTCTTCTAATGTTCCCGTTTCTGTTTGTACATATGTGTTCAACCACAATGTACATAGAGCAGTGTGTCTAGTAGTACTTTGCTGTAGACTCAAAATCAATCCCCTCTCAGTTTCCTTTGTTGGCTAAGGCCATTTCCACTGTGTGAATTTCACCAGGGGTGGACTTCAGCATCAGATTGTTTGCTTGAATTTGGGATGGTTGTGTAAATATTGGTACTGGGTGTTGTATTGGATGGGCCAAAGGTGGCAAGACAGACATGTCTCCCAGTTCCAGCTGTCGTATGGTGGGATTATTGGGGTCAGCTACAACCTCTATGGTGGTTTGGTGACTGGGACCAGCCTGGTCCTGGGAGGTGTTGTATGCCCCCAGAACAACTAATGGTGGAGCAATCAATTGTGTGGTAAGCAAGGCAATGGGCCCTGAATCCATCAGTAAAAAGTGGATTTTTCATAAAACTTAGAGTATTAATATAGTCAAATTCAGTAGGATTTGGTCAAATTCACCAGGATTTACTAGATTTCATCAGATTTGGTCAGCTTTACCATCATACAACACTCTCGTTTTGTATAGCATAAAGTAGAATTTGCCCCAATTTCAGATGACACCAGCAGATGTCTTCACCCCTCAACACTGTCATCCATCAATCAGAACCCAAATTGGTGCTAAATTGGTGGAGAAATGGGCCAAACAAGCTCCCAAATCCAGAAAGAATCGCGTCCCCGAATGAAAAATGCAATTTTATCCACCATTTACTGGACAATTTGAAATCTGAAAATACTTAAGTAATGTTTAGAGTAGTTTGCACCTTTCAGACTTTAGGTTTGCTCCACCTATGACATCATATATTTGACTAATTTGATCAATCTTGTTATTTAGCCATTGGATTTTTGTCCCCTGTTGACCAACTGGACTAAATGCCAGGAAATATGCCTGTGTTGGTTGCCAGGTGCTCTAGCAGGAGGTGGTCTGGTGGTGGTGGGTGCAAGTTGTCATAACCCACTGGACTCTTTTCTCTTCTATGTATCCTTCTCTTGTCTGGGCCTGGCCTTTGACTCATTTGGACACAGACTTATGGCTTACAATGCCTAACCACAAACACCCCTTTGGACTGTACACATAGACTGCACCTCATGGTTGTTCTTGCGTTTCACCTTGCACTTCTGCGCGCTCTTACTGGTAGATTGTCACAACCTTGTCTAGGACGTTGCGACAGTGTAAGAAACTGGCGACGGTGAACGTATCAGGTGGCAGAGACTAAGGATGTCGTGCAAGCATACCCGCACGCCCGCATCAAGGGTAACTTAATGGCATTTGTCAGCTGATGCCATTGTGTTACCCATGATGCGGGCATGCGGGTATGCTCGCACGACATCCCTAGCAGAGACAAGTGTGTCTAAGCAAGAGTGTGGACAACGTCAATAAGACAGTTGGACTGAATGGCTTGCGAGTAATGACTAAGTGGCTGAGAGCCAAGTAGAAAGGGTAAAAGACGAGTGTAGAGCAAGCTGGGTAAACCAGGCTTGCTCAGGCTTGAATATATAGACAATAGGCATACAGCCCAGACAAAACAAGCACATACATCAAGTCAGACTTGCACAGCATAAGGCATGTGGCAAGTCATACAAAATGAGGCAGTGTCTGATGAGCGCACAGTGCGAGTCAGACAAAAGAAACACAGCCAACAAAGATGACTCAGGTCATGAGCCAGGAGAATAGGAGACAAGCCACGAGAAAACAGGGGTGGGTCATGACATAGATAGACTTTGATGTGTGCTTACAAGGCTGTACACCTCCTGTGTATAAAAGAAGGGTGAGCAAGTCTGGGATCTCCAGCTTGCTCTACCTCGTCAATCTCCCCTCATAGGTGTGACGGCAGGACACTACTATAAGTGAAGGCTTCAGTGCATCACTTGTGCCATCCTCCTACACTCTTAAGACTAGAGACTACATTGTATAAACAACTACTTCAACACTTTGGGTTTAGCCCTCAACATTGTATCTCTTGAGTCCATCGTCAGGACTAAGAGCTTGTAGAACGCCACTTGATAGCTCAACAACTCACACTGAGACACACCTAAAGTCAAGCCAAGAGGGCTGTGACACAAGTTGGCAGAAGGAGGACTTTGGGCAGTGGAGTGCCAAGCTCCCTTGATCAAGGTGTGGAGTGAATGACTGTGGCAGATTGATAAGTTGATGAACCCTATTAGACCCTGATGGTAAATACCCCTGCTAGGACCTACCCAATTAGGCAATTTCCTAATGTGGTTAGCAGGTAATCCTGATAATTCAGCTAAATTTAGTAAATCCTGGTTTATTTCAGGCAACAAAAAGGGGGGAGTGCTGAATCCTCATAATCCTTTTATACAGTCTAATTTGGTAGAATCTGCTGTTATAACTGTGAATAAAAATTGACCCTTTTCACTGATGTCCACTCATGTGATTTCAATTTCTGACATACAAACAGATCGTGTGCTGGAAGCATCCCAGCACTGGGCGTTGATATGTTCTGGTCCTGTTTGGATCAAGTACCGACTAATGCAGGACAGTTGTTGGCGGGGGATGGACATGTTGTATATGTCAAGCTACGAGATACAAGCAAAGAGTGATGTGTGCCATGGGATACAGAAAAAGTTTGCTCTACAACGTCACAACCTCTACTAATGAAACTGCTAGAGTCCGGGTGACTGGCGATGGCGGACGTATTGGGTGGTAAAGGACAAGCAAATAGATGAGTGAGTTAAGTAGAGATACTGGTGACAGCAATGAGACAGCTGAGGTACAACTGAATAACTTGGAAAGGATTCTTATGTGGCTAAGGGGGCCAAGTAGAAAAGGGTAAAAGAGAAGTGTAGAGCAAGCTGGGTAAACCAGGCTTGCCCAGGCTCAAATATATAGACAGAGGGTGTACAGTCCAGACAAAACAAAAGCATACAACAAGTCAGACTTGCACAGCATCAGGCATGTGGCAAGTCATACAGAATGAGGCAGCGTCTGATGAGTGCTGCACGCTTAAGCATGTCACGCGGAAATTTTGCGGATTTCCCGCTCCTGCACGCGGGGTACCCGCGGATTTAGAGGCTACCCGCTCCGGCTCCCGCTTCTGCACAATGGTTGAGCACAGACTGACCGGTGCTGACGCGTTGAGCCGGGCTTGCAACGGTGGACGTGAGGACAACACGGCCAAGGTTGGGGCAGTGGCGCCAAACCGGTCGCGGACGCGGAACTGGGGGCGGACGTGGGGTTTGGCCAATTAGGCAAGGGAGTGGTGGGTGGTGACAACTTACCTGAACATGGGCTGGGGGCTGAGGTTTGGACGAGGAGTGCGGCAAGGTGACGGCAAGTGTAAAGGTGACCAGGCAGTGGTAGACGTGGCATCCGAAGCGGTAACACAGTGGTTGGGGCAGATGCTGAGTGGGTCGTGTGCGAGTTGGAGTGTTGTGTCCGTACATGGCTGGCAAGGTCATGGTGGGCGAGGGAAAACACTGTGTGGCATGGGCCATGTTTGGCTCTGAGTGACATTGGCCACCGAGATCCCGAGCTGAAAAAAAGGAGGTCCCAGCTGTCACAAGATCAAGCAAAGCCATCTGATTGGCCAATCCACATCACCACCACTCTCTCTCAACGACAACATGACACGCCAACAACAACGCGCCGGGACCATGACTAGCAGCCAACCGACCCAACTTGTGGCCCTGCTTGGGTGATAGGTGAGTACCATATCACCCCCCACGCCCTCTTACCAGTGCACCCACGGCGCACGCCCATTCTCACGTGTTGTTATGGACGCAACTGCACCCCATTTTTTATTCCTTTTTTTTCTCGTTGCTAACCTCGCACCTCCATCTGTTTACAGTCAAACCCGCGCCCTCGCGCTCTCCACGCTCACATCCACACTGACCCCCTCCAAGCCTGCTGCACGTTGGCAGACCCTGCGCCTTGGCCGTACCTAGCCGCCTGTCTTAGGTGAGACCGTCACACACGTTCCCTCCTCCGGCTGACCACTGACCACTCCCCAGCTACTCATCTCACGTCCACCGACCTCGTCTCGCCGCACTCACCATCGGTCGCCCACCGAGTCTAGCCAACCAGCCCAAGATCAGCCTCATCTAGGTTAGTTCTTTGCACACGCATGTGCCCTCTCACCACTAACCCATTCCCAGCCACTCACATTGCGTCCACTGTCCCCATCCAGCTGCACTCACTGTTGGCCACCATGTCCAGGTTAGTCCGTTGTGTGCACACGAGCTGTCCTGTTGACTTCTTAGCTATAGGCGACGCACCAGTCTATGCAATAAAGCCTTAGACTATAGGTAATCCCACAAGTAGAGTAGTGCAAGCAGATATATGTGAATAACGCGATGGAGAGTCTGGCTCTCCAGAGACCACTCCTTATATACAAAGAGAAAGCATAGCCATGTGTAAACATATAAACACAATGAGTCATTCGGAAAGGTCCCTGTCTGACTCAGACAGACCTGAGTCAGACTCATACACAGCCTCTTCATAAGAGCACAAAGGGGTTGACAAACGCACAGCCAGACGACATGAAAGGGAGAGGAAGGCTCTATCAGGAAGGTAGTCCGTAATGGTGTTGGACACGGTAACAGTAACATGGATAAGGTGTGTCATGCAATCAGCATTGCCCACAGTAGGAAAGCCAAGCTCTATGAACTCAGCAAGTGCGTCCGTGGGAGTCATATCCCAACATGTCCCGCTACTGACCACCGGCCATGTCCTAGCCTCTCACGCCGCGTCCACTGTCCCCGGTCTAGTTGGCCCCACCGTCGGCAGCCAACTGCGTCCAACCAAGCGGTCTACAATCGGCCATACCAGGTTTGTCCTCTGTGTGCATGACACCCTCTCCCCGCTGACCGCTTCCCCACCGCGTGCACCGTGTCTGACCCGCACCACCCCTCACCGGCAGTAGATGTAGCATGAGGTGCCGAGCCGCATGTACCCGTCTGCCCAAGTGCACAGTAGGTCACTCGTCACACCCACCTACTCCCCACACTGCTAACACCTTCCCCCGTGATCTCAACCGTGTCACCACGCCCACAAGACGTCCCTCCATCCCCGCACGATTCGTGCGTGCGTTTCCACCTCTTGCCATCCACGGCTGAGTACCACTGTAACCACCACACACCTGCCGCCTCTTACCCTTCCCTTGTAATGTGTGTGCACCCTCTCCTAGCTGCGCTTGGCCTGCCTGTCTAAGCTGACTATAGTTTTGGGTTTCTAGCTATTGTGCTGCATCTTATTGTTACATATCTGGATGTATAATACTAACAAAATAAATGTTTGATTGATAAAACATTCGTAATTGCCTAGCTATTTTGTCTACAGTCACTACACAAATGCTATATAGACACTGAGTAGGTGCTACATATCCTACTCAAGACCTACATAGCATCATGTAGAGAGCTACACAGAACTACATGGTCTTCAAGTTGCTAAATGCTCTACAGACATGTGGGCAGACCCATCCTATGGATGGAGCAGCTTTCCTATGTCATGTAGCCCACTTCTACAGAGTACTACTGTAGAATGGGTGTTTCTAGGGACAGACTACATAGGAATTAAGTTACTACATAGGAGGGGGCAGCCTGTTTGACCTACTGACCTATGTAGCGCTACATAGTGCTATGTAGCAAATGTTATTTTTGCTGATGTATCTTGCCCCTTTCTTGTAATATTGTGTGCATCTATTGCCACAAAATGAAAGGAACATTAGCACACAAACGCGCCAGCACCTTATAGAGCTGTTAGTTTTGCACTCACCACACCACAAAATGTTGATGCCTGGTGCGAGGTCACTTTCAATCTTGCTTGGTTCATGTGTGTTTGATAGACCCTTCACTGCGTATTCATCAAGCGTCCTCGGGTAAAAGTAACCACGTCTAATCTGGGCTCAGCTAACTGCAAATTCCTTGTGCTGCATTGGACTTACTGACCAGAGCACGCATCAACAGTTTTGTTTCTTGTCATCCCGTTAGTTGAGGGCCGTCGCATGTTGTTTGACCACTCAAATTCATCATATATCAGTAAATCTTTGGTGGGGGGCTTGCCCTTGTGGAACAGATTTGAGGACAGTAGGAGGAGGGTTGACAGCGTGACTGATGTAGTTGCTTGCGGCGGTGTTGCCGTGACCCATTACACTTGAAATGCCCAAGCAGAAATGGGATAGCCAATGTTCGCTCTACATATATACCAGCAATCCCATGAATATTACACTGTGATTCTTGAGACATAACAATGGAATGTTGAATAGCCTTGATTTGCTCCTGCCTGTATGCTGCGCCAACCGTGGAGAACACATTGAGTGAGCCTGGTTACAAATTTGTCCTCACCCCAGGCCAAATCTATTTACCAATGCCCAACAACTATCTGCTTCCAAGTTGCCACCATCGCTCCAGTATTTCTGCATTCTTTGCCTGCAACTTTGCAGACAGACTCAAACATCAGGAAAAAACAAAACCTCATATTCAGCATATGAGGCTGATATGAGTGAATGATACAAATCCTGACCCCCCCAAATGCAAGACTTATAAGAACACCAAAGATCCCCAATGAGATCAACGAGCTAATGAATCAATGATTTTTATGAAGAATATGAGCTGTGTCAGGAGTTCATCTCCTGTCATGAGTTTCGAACCAAAGTCCTTTGGATCATGTGACTTTATTTCTGATATTCCATTATATCTGGCTTGTGTGTTTTCGTGGCTTGTACTGACAAATCATCCAGAACATTCCAGTGCTTGCTGATGTGATATGTATTTGCAAATAGTGTAACTCACTCATACTTGTAACTGTAACAATTCTTGAATATATAAACCTAAGGGCCAAGGCTTGGGACAACCAAGACTTGTCCTCCTGGTCACCTTACTTATCGCACAAACAATCCACTGCCCAACTGCATTCGTCGCAGTAGCCAGGGCCTTGAATCTGACAAGCTGCATGCGAGAGAAATGATCACGTGACCCTCAAGCTGTCCATAAGACATACCCCAACATGAGTGGTTGCATTGGTCTGATATATCAGACACTGTGCATGCAAGTTGGTACAGGGAGTAAAAACACGAAAGAAACACTTTGAGACTACAAGGAAACAAAAATATTGGCCAGAAAGGTATATAGCCTATATTGCAAATAAACGCCACACTCATTGGCCCTCTTATACGTCTTGCATTTGGGGGGGTCAGGATTGGTGTCATTCACTCATATCAGCCTCATATGCTGAATATGAGGTTTCGTTTTTTCCTGATGAAGTTCTGTTCTACTTGTCGTCAGCCGTGGAATCTAAGATTGAGGTTAACAAAACTCACCCCCTGGCGACATCTGGGAAAACGTAAGTATCTAGATTGTGCTATATAGTGGTATATACCATATCTAGGAACCCAAGGAAAATTAGACAGGTCCTGTATTTATAGGGCTATATAGCACTATCTATGCCTATCTAGCAGCTACCTAGCACCTATATAGCATCTAGCTAGGAGCTAGATAGCAGTATCTAGCAGTATCTAGCAGCTAGATTGCATGATCTAGCATGTTGTAACCCACCGGACTTTTCTATCTTTTTGTGTGTCTTTCTCTCGTCTAAGGCCTGGCCTTTGACTCGTTCAGACACGGACTCGTGGCTTACAACGCCTGACCACAAACAGTCCTTTGAACTTTACGCACAGACCACGCCTCATGGTGACTCTTGCGTTTCACCTTGCACTTCTGTGCGCTCTTACTGGTAGATGGACTTTCACATGTACTTACGAGGCTGTACGCCTCCTGTGTATAAAAGAAGGGTGAGCAAGCCTGGGAATTCCAGCTTGCTCTACCTCGTCAATCTCCCCTCATAGGTGTGAAGGCAGGACAGTACTATAAGTGACGGCTTTAGCGCATCACTTGTACCATCCTCCAACACTCTTAAGATAAGAGACAACGTCGTATTTAGCTACTTCAACACTTTGGGTTTAGCCCTCAACACCGTATCTCTTGAGTCCATCACTAGGACTAAGAGCTTGTAGAACGCCACTTGATAACTCAACAACTCACGTCGAGACACACCTAAGTCAAAGCCAAGAGGGCTGAGACATAGCACTATCTAACCTGATATGGAAATTTCCCAAAAAAGGAAAGAGGTTTAGAATAAAGAATAAAAAATATGATATTTTTTTATCACCCAATATGGCAGTTATAAGATGCCTGATTGGGTAACTACCTCTTTGGCAAAATTGCCAATTTGATCAAACTCTTGGATTAGCCAGCAGTTTTCTGTCTCCTGTGCACCAACTGGACTATATGCTAGAAAATACCCTCAGGGGAGACAAGGGGGTGCATCAGGGGGAAGGGGAAAGGGGAGAATGGGGCACTTCAGCTGCCTCATGGGGAGGGGCACTTGGCTGTCAGGTCACGTGAATGTCACCCAATGAGGCATAGGTGGCTGCCCCTTTTGGGTATTTGAAATAGACCCTGATTAGTCAGCTGACAAATAATCATATTTTTCATTCTTTATTCTAAACCTCTTTCCTTTTTTGGGAAATTTCCATATCAGGTTAGATAGTGCTAGATCATGCTATCTAGCTGCTAGATACTGCTAGATACTGCTAGATACTGCTAGATACTGCTATCTAGCTCCTAGCTAGACACTAGCTGCTAGCTAGATGCTATATAGGTGCTAAGGATGTCAAGAGGAAATTTTGGCATGTGATATTCCCGCAAATTTCCGCACTGCCAGAGCGGGAGCGGGAGCAAGATTGGCTGCCAACAGCTCAATTCCCGGCTGAAATTCCCGCAGATTTCGGCACAGAAGCGCCCTCAGCTTCCGCATATTTCGGCATTTTCTTTGTATTTTATTGCCTTCTATTTGGCCGAGATCGTGTCGAAATACTCTGCAAGAGTGTTTTGAAGCACTTAGTCCAGAAATTGTCATGTCCCCAAATGTCACCATAAACTCATGTGTAAGGGCTCATTAAATGCGCAAAACTCCCAGATCTCAGATCATATCATACACTTGTGCTACATAAATTTCCCTGGCTGAGATATCACAGAAATACTGTAAGAGGGGAATCGCCCCTAAAAAGCGCCACATGCTCTAGTGAACCCCTCTGGGGAAATGCCGCTCCTTTGAGCAATATGGGTGCGTCTATGCCATTAGATAGTAAATACAAAGTTTCAGAAGGATTGGAGCATGGGAAGGGGTTGAACTGATCAAAATATAGGGGGAAAGGGTCTTAAATCACTATGATTCCCCTCATACTGCATTATCCAGGGCAGATATGAGAATTCCAATGAGTACATTGTGCTCAGAGAAGTTGATTACCATAGTTCGCATCATAAGAACTACAATTTCTACCTCATCTTAGGAAGCAAACTATGGAAACATCTGCCATACAGTATGTACACACTGTCACTAGAGTACATGTTAGTTCACATGAATCCAGAGTAGCTATGAATGAGATCCTGGGTGTAATGACGTTATCAGTTCTTCTGAGAAGGATGTACTCATTGGAGTTGTCTCAAACCTCCTTGTTCTTCAGGCTTGGCAGACATAGGGGAAATAGGGGCTGGGGACACTCCCCCCTGCTATATCTCCACAACTACTGATTCATATGCTCTGTAAATTTGTAGACATGGTTTCTATACCATTGTGAAGGTATTCGCATCACTAGATATAACACTTATGTGCTCGATATAATTCAGTAAGGTCTGCGATTGTCAATGATTATTCCTGGATCAGTATTCTGGTAATTACTATGTGTTAACAAATTATTTCTGCATGCGTAAAAGTAAATTCTGATATCTACGAAAGAACCTCAAGTACAGAATCAATGAAATTGAACTAACTTTAAGCATATTAACGCTTTAAGACATTTACCACCCCCCCCTTTCATACAACTTAATAACACTAAATGAAAATGAGGGTGCCTCAGTTTAATCAGATTTAGCTTGGATTTAATGAATTTATTAACTGAAAAAGCGTTTTTTAAATTGACTTAAACCTCCTAAATTTACGTAAATTTAAGGATTTAGGTCGCCCATATGGAGCAGTAATTAAGCACAGCCATCAATCAACATACCTAATCAATCAGCAACATCCATCAATTGGTTGACATGATGATCAACCATCAGACAGAGATCACATCAATCTGTTGATCAAAAGAAGCAATAAATTGGATCAGAATGCATTATATACAAGCCAAGAATGTACATTTTGTTCAATCACATTACACATTCACGCAACCGATCAAAGACACTGCAGAAACCTACCATGATCAACAATCAACTTATTAGTTAGCCTTCCCCTTCCCCTTCCCCTTCACACAAGTATTCAAGTGTTGGTCCTCCTCAGGCTCGGACTCGGAGTTAAGTGCTGGGGGTGTATTGGGGCAGACATTTTTGGGTTGGGTAACAGACTGGCAGTGGTAGGGCTCGGGTTCTTCTTTGTTGACTTGAACACTGGTGTGTTCCCTACAAGCAAGATTAGTTAGAAAGCAACTCAGGTGCAATCCGAACTTACAATCCACCATCAAGCCACCGGCGCTGGAACCGGAGAAGCCGTGACCAGGCTTTGTTCCGGTAGTTGAGCAAGCCCCATAGGTGGGAATCGAACCGGCCCTGCTGGGTCATAAGGTTGAGGTCACGAGAGAGGAACTGCCCGGTGGCCCACTCTTCAATGCACTCTTGCATCTAGGGTAAAAGTTAGCCAGATAGCGTGTTCGGAAAGGACAAATGTACCATTGTAAGCACAAATGCGATTGTCGGAAGGGGCAATCCTTCATCCCGCTCCTTCAAAGCAGGACAATCGGGAATGAAAAAGCTATCAGGGCTCCAGAAAAAGGCCTCATAGATGGCCACTATGAGAGCACAATCCTCGTACTGGTCATTTTTGGGCACAGTATCCTGCAGGTAAAGGGTTAGATAAGCCGGAAAAATTAAACAAATCACTTATACGGCAATGAAATGTGTTGTGTCCGAGGCAGGCGGCGAGTAGTAGGTTAGCAGACAAAGTTGCCTCATCACTCGTAGAGTGCTCGAACCCGTAGACAAACCGAACAATCTTGCGGATTTGGTCTTTGACAAGTGTTCGAAGGTTGGATACCCGGGTATTGATCTGGAGGTTGTTCGGCCCATGTCTGTCATAATTCGGACCACTCATAGTTTGATGAAGGTCCTTCGGGCATTCCCAATAGGTCACATGTGAGTAGTTTTCCTTCCAGGCGCGTTGGTAGGCATTATTAGCCCACTTCAAGGATGTGTTGTGGTCCTGGTAGACGCCCTTCTTTGAGGCGGTTGACATCATCTTCGGGATTGCACAGGAGGCAACCTTGCCACGCATGCCGGGGTATCTCCCTAAGCCTGTTTTGTCAAGGAGGATTGGCTGCAACAGACATGCTAGTAAAGTGTGGGTGATACGACACCTGGAGCTCACATCGTATTCGTCGTCACTTGATTCGTTGCCAGAATCTTCTTCATCCAACTTGTCGGGGTGCTGGCGGCTGTCACACCGAGATGCTGGCCCAGCCCGACCACGTGACGCCGAAGCCGTAGGTTCGAAGCCGGACTGATCGCACGATACCGGAACGCTAGGTGCAGCGCGCGAAGTGGAGGGATGGGACGTGTGGCTGCGTTGCTTGCGTCTAACTTCATTGACTAAAGCCAGGAGCGTATCCATGTCGATGTCTGCGTTGTGCCCGTTGTTCTCAAGTGACTGGTTGAGATGCTGAAATAGGGTGTGGTTGTCAGGGCAAGTGAACGAAGGGGCACGGCCAGCGTTGGGGACGGGGACTGCGTGGCAAGGATTGGCGGTTGTTGGCGCTACTGTTGGATGCATGACCACTTGAGTCGGCCTGTGAGCGACGCTTTGAGCGATGCCTTGAGCGGCGACAACGCTTCCGGCCTGGTTTGGGCTTCAGCGTTGGTTCCGACTCGGTCTCGGACATAGTGGCAGAGTTGGGATCGAGATCGGGTGGTGGCATGGCAAGGTGAGGGGTAGGAGGGCGACGCGCTGAACGCGAGGGCTCAGGGCTGGGCGAGTTGAGGGTGGGACTGGGGATGTTGTGGTCGGGTATGGCAGTTGACGGCTCGGTGCACGGAGATTGGGTTTGAGGGCTGGATGACCGCCGCTGGAAGGGGCGCGAGGGGTTGTTGGCTTGTTCAAATTGAGAACCGGGCTGAGGGATGGGTGAAGGCTGATAATCTGACGTAAAAGGGGTGCGCGGTTGGACAGCAGTATAAGTTGTTTGAGTGTTACTGCTATTGACGACGGCACGCTGCGTTGATGAAACCGGTTCAGGGGTGCGGGGATGATAGAAAGTTGGGAGCGGAGGTGGACTAGGGAAACAAGCAGTAATACGGTCGGTGGAGGTTGGTTCGGACATGTTAACGGGTCGGCGCGAGGGGGGATTTTGGGTCTGTGGAGCATTGGGGGTTGCTGCGCGCATGTGTTAGTAGATGGTGCGATTGTGGGTGGCTATATCTGCCTACCAAGCGCCAACAGCCGGTCTCGCTGGTATGTCCCTTTGTTCTTCAGTAGGGGTACCGACGGGGGGACTTGACGTTGGACCTAAAGATATGTTGGTATGAGTACTCGACAAAATACAAATCAAACGAACCTGAGTATAGTGTTGCGCAGATCCCATGGGTAGCGGATTAGGGTTGGATAAGGTGTGTGCCTGTTCGCGCACCGACTTTGCCGTTGAGGTTGAGAGATTGAGACCGATGATGGATTTGAGTTCACGTGCGACGGCGGGAGTGAGAGTAACGGATTGTTGTTTGCCGACTGGTGAAGGGGTGGGTTGTCGTCTGCTTTGTAAACCTCCTGCCGCCACTGCAGCACCGCATCCTGGGGGTTTTGGTGGGGGAGAATTTTCTGATCAAAAGTTAATTATGCTATTCGTATCAACGCAAAAAAAAAGCCTACCCGACGTGCCGGTGTTGCACGTTTTCCGAGGTCGGGGGTTATCATCCTTGCCACTGGAGGCCTCATCACCGAACCGGAGGGAGGGTTGCTTGTGTGACTTGGGCCGGCGTGGCGCAGAGCTGGCAGGATTAGTTACACAGGGGTTGGAGGTTGAGGCGGGGGCGGGATTGGGCTGGCTGGCAGCAACATTGGACTTGGCGGCTGAGGGGATGCTGCAGGTCTGGTACTCAACTGAAGATTGTGTTAGCTAACAGTTCATGTACAAAGCATAGTAACAAACTTACAAGCGTCGCATGCGTGCGCGGACTTGACTCACGAGCGGTCAGTGCGCTTGAGCTCGGGGGGCTGAGTGCCTTCAGGGGGGGGGCGTTGAAGAGCGCATGATGGCGTTCAGTACCCTACAAAACATTAAGAACCATGATAATCATGAATGATAGTGAACTTACTCGAGCAGTAGACGTGGGGCTGTGGGGTTGGGGTTGTGAATCACGAATAGAGGCAAGACTGGAACTGGGGGATCGATATGGCTTGAGTTGGATTGATGAGCCATTGGTGGGGTGGTGAAAGTGTTGTCGCCCTCCCATTTTTATGGTGGAGTGCGCTCTGGTGCCTGGAGTAGCTTTGTGACAAGCGAGGTGGAGCCCGCGCATACACCCGCCTGCGACAATCACATGGTACCGCATACATCATCATTGCATCCTGTGTCCGAGAAAAACTAAGAATTAGCGACGCGCATTTAATAAGACCCCAAACACACTGTGAGCAGAACTAGCCCGAAAACGCGCCTCCACCAGTCTATATATGGAGAAACCGGCACGCGAGCAGTTGAATCCAAAAGCCAATGTTGCCAAATCTGGCAAGGCGTCAAAAGAAGCGGCGGGAAAGCGCTTGGGCGATGCAACGCGAGGTCCGTTGGAGCTGCCAGGGTTCATTGGAAATTAGCCCGGCGAACGTTCCAGTGAACACAGCAAACCCACAAAACAGGATTTGACAAGGATGGGTGTGGAGCCTATATGAATAAAAATAAGTAGAGTTGTACGTATCAAAACGAACCGATTTGCCCCTTCTTGCCAACACCCAAAATTATTTGTTATGCCCCGTACATCTCGCACAACGCATACCGCACGTCGAACCTTGATGCGGGTCAACAGGGAGTTTCATTTACTGGAGGAGCATGACACTTACGACGCGCGCTTTGCTTGTCCGCACTGCAAACATCCGTTTAAGTCACCCATGAATTGTGACCACCATATCTTGCTAAAACCTGAGTGCCATTCACGACACTTTTGAGGGCTGGGCGATAGACAAGCGGCACAGTGCGAACTCGAATACAAAATTCCCGGCCCATCTTCGAGACCTCATCCTGTGTCGATCCGGTCGGAGCCTTGCATTTACAACGCCGACAGCACACTGCCACGGTACAATGACCCTCGGCGATGGACCGACCATAGTCGAACTTGTCGATATCCCAGTGTCGAGCTCTTCCCAGTTAGCATGGCTGGCGCACTGATATCCTCTGCTTGGTTGGCCCCGCACAATCGAGAAGCATACCTGCGGGAGTGTGGATATCTTGCAAATCCCAGGAACTTGGAGGGGGCGGAATTGCTAATGACGACCGGCCTTTCGAGCAGGGCGCGAACATACCAGCTGAAAAGCTCATTCGTAAGTTACGAATTGGGTTTATTTGATTCACGAGCTTACCTGTTATAGTACAAGGGGCCGGTGCCATGGCTCAACAGCGAGCAACTTGTCCGAGATATTGACCAGTTGCCGCAAGGAGCAGGATGGCAAGCGGAGGAACTCATCGTGGGCGAGGGGCGTTACACAAGGAGTCACGTGCTTTACAAGCGCCCGGTCGTGGACGTCATTCGAGACCTGATGGGGAATCCTGTGTTCAAAGACTACATGCGATACGCGCCGGAGCGCCACTGGACCTCTTGTGCACGTCAGTCGTGTGTATATGGGGAGATGTGGACAAGGGACTGGTGGTGGCAGTGTCAGGTGAGTGGCTTCTACAATTAAAAGAAATATGACTAACCTTTTGGGCAGGTGTTTTACTGGGATCCTCACGGTACGATCGTGCCAGTGATCATCTCATCAGATAAGACACAAATGACGACAATGTCCGGGAGGCAGTCGGCATACCCTGTATACCTAACGATCGGTAACATCAGCAAAGAAATTCGCTGAAAAGCAACTAAACATGCCACTGTTATTATCGGGTACTTACTGATCGACAAATTCAACGATATCCCGTCCGACTCGCTCCGCATTCGTATGAAAGGCGAGTTGCTGCACTGTGCAATGTCGTCAATCATGGGACCGCTTGAAGAGGCAGGGTGATTGGGTGTCGAGATGTGGTGTGCCAATGGTTGGCAGCATAGGGTCTACCCGCTTCTTGCGGCATTTGTGGGGGACTGGCCTGAGCAGAACGAGATGGCATGCACGGTGCAGAGTGGGTGCCCGAAGTGCCTAGAGTCCCCCAAGCGACGTGGCAACGAACATGCGGCGGCAGCCTGCACGCTCACGAGTATGCTCCTGGCGATCAATCGATTCTTGGAGACTGGACGCAAAAAGGCCTTGTCAACGCTAAACCTCAAGCCGTGGTGGCCATGGTGGGCTGACTTACGCGCTGTGGAGTTCACAACATGCATCGCCCTGGACCTCCTACACCAGTTGCACTGGGGCATGGTGAAGGGTCACGCGGTCAAGTGGATTCAACAAAAACTCGGAAAAGGGCGTGTCGATGAGCGTCTTGCGTCCATGACGCGAGCGCAAGACCTTCGTCACTTCAAAAATGGGATCAGCACCGTCGAAAAATGGACCAGTCGCGAGGTTAAAGAAATGGAGAAGATCCTTCTACCGATTCTGGCCGAACATCAGAGATTCCCAGACGACTTGGTCAAATTCATGCGCGTGTTACTGGATTTTTGCTATATTGCACGTGCGGCTCGGATGACCAACTGCGAGCTTGAGGAGTTGGGCGACGCATACGCAGGGATGCATTGTCTGAAAAGGGTTTTGGTCAGCTTGGGCATTTATTGCGGCCTAAGTAGATTAGACGGCATACCAAAGTGGCATATGCTATCGCACTATGTCGATTCCATCCGCGAGTTTGGTACCCCCAACAGATACAACACCGAGTCCCCCGAGTACCTTCACATCGTTTATGTAAAACGCGGGTGGGACGAGTCGAATAAACGGGGGTGATCCCGCAGCTAATCGATTATTGTTAGCGTCTGGAGGCGCTTCGTATTCATTGTGCGTACCTTAACGATTACTACAGAGTGGAGGAGGACGAGCGCCAGAGAGGGCCACAAACTACTGCGGTGTTTGTAGATGACAAGGAGGGTGAGTACAATCCGGGTGACCCAGGGATGCAGGGAGGGGAGGGAGGGATGCAGGGAGAGCCGGAGGGGGAGTCATTGGACAATGTAGACGAGGGGATGGACGACGACGAAGCAGAGGGAGGGAGGCGAGGTTCTGCGGGTTCGGATGCAAACGGACTTGAACATCCCGCCCCGGAATTTGCAATTGCAGTTTGGCCCACGAATTATTTGTTTGCGCCCCCAATGTCGTGGTTCATAAGCTGGAGTACGCTGTGCGCGACCGCGCTTGCTGGCTTCTATCTCTTGTTCTTCACTTCACCCTTTCGTCAGCAAATTGTGCTGGTGCTCTGGTACTTCGGAGCGCTGCGGAAGGAGGGGTGGTGGCTCCCGCGGTCTGGAGCGCTTCGGAGCGCTTCGGAGAACCGGAGCACCGGGCTCCGCAGTGCTCCCGAGCACTCCTAAGCACTCCTGAGGCCAGGAGCACCGGGGAGCCACCCCCCTACTTCCTCAGCTCTCTGGAGCACCGGGAGGATTTCCAGGTTTTGCTGAGTTATCTCTAGTCCAACCAGTGTCGTATTGCAGTAATGAATGAATTTTTTCTCTCCCTCTGCATCAGGAGGAAGGATGGAGCTCATTTGCTGCTTTAAAGCAGCAAATGAGCCAAAAGCCCAAAGAACCTAATAACCAACGGATTTGAGACTCAAAGAGCCACTTACTGAATTAAAAATGAGCTCAAAGAGCCACAAGAACCTCAGGCTCCGTACTGAGTTTTTGGTTTTCTCTGATGTGCGCGCCTGCTTCGATCGGTGAAATGCCAGCGATCGGCCTGTCCCCGTGGCTGTATATTAACATAAATTAAGCTACGACTGTGTTTCATCCACCGCGATTACGATTCGGGGAGCCTAAATTTGCTAAATCTACCTAAATGCATTCAATGTCTCAATTTAGCCAAATTAAGAAGCCCGACCTTAATGAAAAATTGACATTTTCCTGATGTGCTGGCAAGGTCAACGGGGCCAATACATCTGGCAACCCCCCAAAACCTACATAGTACTATGTAGTTCTATGTAGATGCTGTAGAAGCTGTAGCACTTTAGGTTATTGAAATTTCTGTAGGAGCTACATACTTCTACATAGACTATGTAGCACAAATAGCACTACCACATGGTATCCACACAGTGTCTACTGTGGTTTTCAGGTCTCTACAGTCCTCTACAGAGATCTACAGAGATCTACACGGCTCTACACAGGAGCTACATAGCTGCTATGTAGCACTATGTAGCACTATGTAGGTTTACCAATTTCAATCTAACCATATATGGTAATTTTCAATTGACTAAAAATGTTTTTAAAACATCTCAAATAGGGTCCACCTCAGGGAAAAAAAGAATTCCGAGTGGGAGAATGGAACTCAGGACATGGCAGTATTAGTAAGCCTGAGGCTGTGGTGGGAATGCCCAGTGTGTTGACCACTAGACCAGACCAGCTTGATATTATACTGGCAATACTATTACTTATATCGACTTTTTTCTATTTTGGATCAGCTCCTGTGGGCTGAGGGTTGCCTTTTTGGGCATGAAAAAATTGTTAGAATTTCTTTAGAAAATTAGCTATACCCTCATACCTTTCTCATATTTATAACTGTTTATCCCAGGGAGCTACCCATGGGAGAGTAGTGCCTTCAGCTCATTCAAGTCCACACCCTCCCATGGGTAGCTCCCTGGGATAAACAGTTATAAATATGAGAAAGGTATGAGGGTATAGCTAATTTTCTAAAGAAATTCTAACAATTTTTTCATGCCCAAAAAGGCAACCCTCAGCCCACAGGAGCTGATCCAAAATAGAAAAAAGTCGATATAAGTAATAGTATTGCCAGTATAATATCAAGCTGGTCTGGTCTAGTGGTCAACACACTGGGCATTCCCACCACAGCCTCAGGCTTACTAATACTGCCATGTCCTGAGTTCCATTCTCCCACTCGGAATTCTTTTTTTCCCTGAGGTGGACCCTATTTGAGATGTTTTTAAAAACATTTTTAGTCAATTGAAAATTACCATATGTGGTTAGATTGAAATTGGTAAACCTACATAGTGCTACATAGTGCTACATAGCAGCTATGTAGCTCCTGTGTAGAGCCGTGTAGATATCTGTAGATCTCTGTAGAGGACTGTAGAGACCTGAAAACCACAGTAGACACTGTGTGGATACCATGTGGTAGTGCTATTTGTGCTACATAGTCTATGTAGAAGTATGTAGCTCCTACAGAAATTTCAATAACCTAAAGTGCTACAGCTTTTACATAATCTACATAGAACTACATAGTACTACATAGTACTATGTAGGTTTTGGGGGGTTGCCAGATGTAGAGATGGGGCGCATTTGGATGGAATTGGCAACGGGATTGGCTTTGCAAGGCACGTCGAGGACGAGGATAGCGAAGATGATGTTGCCTTTGAGCCAATGAGGTCCGCGAGCGCGCAGAGCCCTAGCGGCTTGAGCATGGTAAGTACCTGACCTATTCCCTCTGCCTCGCCTACTAACCTCATTCCAGTTGCTCTCCGGACTCGCGTTGAGCCGGTAGTTGCACACCGCGTATACGAATGGCAACTAATCTTGGTCGCAATCTCCCACTCCGACATAGACTGCAACCCCAATCGACCCCATACCTGTCTCGATATATGTCGGAAAGTGAGATCGGGATGATATTGCAATATAGGCCCCTATCATGCCGGTCATGCCGCGGCTGCATGATGACCACATGGTACCCCTCGAGTCGTACTACCGGCAATGATCATGCCACCTAGGGTGCATGATCATGCGTGATCATACATGACCATACTGTATTTTATGATAGCCCATGATCATGCAGTATCATGCAAGCCGCTTTTTTGAGTAAATTAAATTGCTTTATTAGGTCATTAATGCTACTTGCTATCTGACATGTATGCTTATAATGAGCTTTATATATTCTATTATAGAACTAGATGTGTATTTTACAAATGGCTGTGGTAGGACCTAAAGGAATCACAACAATGGACTAGGACTAGTGACAAGCAATCATAGGAAACTATTAAAAACTTCAAGCGGATTCTGTAATACCCAGTCACAAACTAGAAAAGAAACAAAAAGTCCATTAGCTAACAGAACCGAATGAAACAAAAGTGCACGCACCTCCCAAGTCCACTCCAGCAATGATACCTGAATGGGAATGGTGAACTTGGTGGGTTAGTGGTGTGGGTGCAGTCAGAATAATAGCACGTACCAAGTGGAAGTCGACCTATTATTGCGTTGGGGTAAGGGGGGGGGGCCAGGCGCCGCCACTCGTGTATCGTTAGAGGAGGTTGTCGTGGTGGTGGACGAGTGAAGGGGATGTGGAGCGTCGTGGGAGAATGATATACGATCCCATCAATGCCTAAGCACCAGTGTACGAAGCCGAAGCGGCGCCGGGGCTGCATGAGTTAGCATGAGTTAGCATGAGCGTAGCATATAGGTAGTCATGAGACTACATGATCATTGCATGATCATTGCTAATTGCATGATAGCGCCCTATCATGCAATTGCCAACTTTCCGACATATCTCTTTTTATCTGGATCTGAATCTTCTTCAACACGCTCGCTATCATGCGCTGCCCAGTTTGTTATAGTTGTTCTCAAAAGTAACTTGTTTGCTGTCAATGCCTCTGCTTTCTATTCTACAAATTTGTTGCATTCATTCTGTAGTTCCCGATCTTGTCGCTGAGCTAGTCCCTGGGAGCGCAAACAACATGTGAATTTGTTGATCTCTGCGGTCTACTCGATTCCTCCGTATATGGTGGTGGTTATAAAGCCTTGTAAAGACAAACAAGCCGGGCAGATTGCTACAGAAATACGTATAAATTCCGCAGAAGCCACAATTACAGACAGTAGAGCATCAAGGCAAGAAAGCACTTGTAGATTTCCCCAACAGGTCCCAATTGCTGTTGAACCACGCATCCCGGAACCCGTCCGTCCCATTTGTCTGCGCCGTCCATTGCCGAATCCCGAATGACCTTACGACTAGTCCATATATCTTCACGTTCTAGAAGTGTTCGATGAGGACCGGGCCGTTCTTGCCTCCACCTCCGCCCCGCGGAGGGACGTAGATAGGAGCTTTTGTTGTTGCATTCACGTACGTCGTCGCGGGAGTAGGACGAGTAAATCGGTTTGTGGGGATATTAGGGGGCTGGGCGCACGTGAAAACCTGCGTGCGAACGCGGTCTGTGAAGGGGCCGCCGGCGATAAACATCGCAAGCATGAGGGGATGCTTGTTATCGTAGCTGTGGTCCTGCAAAAGAGGATTAGTAAGACCACGAAAAACACTGACAACCTCGGCTCACCCCTTTCGCATACCACGGATCCGTTTCCCGATGCGTCGTCACCGACTACTTAAGCTCTGGTACAACATAAATTGGGATCCTGGAATTATGATCTGGCGTAAAATGTCTGCGCTCGGGGAACGGATTCTGCAGCGGGGGGGGGGGATTTCGATCTAAGTGAGGAGAACGAAAGTAGTGTAAGCCATACAACAAGTAGAAAATGATCAACTCTGGAACATACTAGTTTGAACACCTATACGTCGATAGTTCCGGTATACACCTTGAAGTTGTACGGAGGGTGTGCGGCGGCCTGATGCAGTTTCTCAAGATGGCGCGTCGTATTCACACCTTTACGGAATCGGAGCCCCGCGCTGGGTTAACCTAAAGTTCAGTTCACTCAAACAAGATTTCCACCAGTCTCACTCACCGATATTCTATTCGACGCCGTTCACGCCCTCCCTGCCCAAGATATCATCCAGATGGATTCACTTCCTGTCGTGCGTAGGTGCCATACCGTGGTCGCTCACGAATAGTACATCTACAATCGAGGAGAGATTGCGTTGAGCAAGCCTGGCGCGGATGGCGCGCGCAAATAAGTCAACATCCACGAGTGTGACCAGGTTAAAATGGCGGTTAGTTAATCAGCGAAACTGACTGGAAGGAACCGGGACTCATCGCCATCTTGGGCGAATCGGGACCACTGATAACAACAGCGTTAGCGGCAGACAATCACACTTATCGACAAACGCTTACCATAGATAGAACAGAGCAGGTGGGAGAGTACCTGTTTCGAGTCACCGGTAGGACTAGCCTAACATCTCCAGCGAGTTTCTGTATATTACGAAACCCAATCAGCTCCAAGGTTCCTAATAACCCCAAGGTTAACCCCGCGACAAACGTACCTTGGCAATGCATCTCGGTTCGGGATTCCCTCAAGCACGAATGGATGTGCGATTTCCGCCCCAACCTAGTCAAGCATCTGCCCGAAGGGTGTGATCTAAACATACCTTGATAGTGGGTCCAGGGCAGTGTGGCGGTGGATGATGGTCGTGAGAGCCCCTGATGTACATCAGCACTGACAAACATCACGTCATCCCTGTCGCAACTCTGCGCGAGCAATTTCTCCCCCTCACCGCCGGACTCAAGCTAAAGCCGCTCTCGCTCCCTGCATCGTTACCAGCGAGTGTCGCGGTGATCGAGGCCACTCCCTCGAGCTCACCCACGTTGGGCGCTTAGATAGTCGACACGTACTCGGTCTCCGTATCTGCTTTGCGGTGGGCGGATTTGTGGCAGAGGGGGTATAAGAAGCGAGAATGATGCATTCGGTGTGGGAGGAAGGAAATTGTAGGGAGAATAAGGCTGGAACGCGCGAAGCAAAGTATTAGTAGGAGTCGACTAGCAAACGTGTGGCGTAGAGATATGACGTACATAATGAGAAGTGGCAGAATACACGTAGGGGGGAATTCAAATATCTTGAAGGCCGGTTGCAAGGGATAGACCTATCAAGACGTTAGCACTCGTACGAGTATAGGATTACACCTAGCCAAGATGTGCACCAACCTAGAACATGTCAGCACACTAACAGTGGACAGCGATCCCAACACGAGTCGAAACGGGAAATAATGCGCATTAGAGCACAGACAGTCTTGGGCGCTGCGACAGCTCGGTCTGAACCCCGGCCAGATCCCGATCAAGTTTGCTCGTCTACTCCGGATATTTTATTCGAAGATGAACACTAATTAGATGGGCGAATTTGATTAATCAATAGAGTACATCCCGGTCATACCGAACAAGAGAACTGTGTCCTGAGCCAAAACGATTCGAATAGTGGACGTCTCAAGGTAGATCCGAAGAGCCCTTTGAGCTATGCGAAATCCTGGGCTCGGCGCCTGGTTCCCGTCGTTCCGATTGGCACGACGCGCACACGCTAGCCGGCGCGCAAGTGAGGGACGATGGTGTAGCTCGTCAAGGAATATACCTAGGACACTTTCGAAGTTGGCGTCAGGGTCCACAGTTGAGTCAAAAGAGCGTTTTATAACTTTAGTGACGCATTCGGCAAACTTCTCAATGATGGGGGCAAGAGTTGTTGCCCAGGACCTTCCAAACTTGCGCACGTCCAATTTTCCAGCCATGATTCGAGCCAAAAGTGCAAACTTGGCGTTGCCTAATGACTGGCGATCGAATTGGTTGAGTTGGCTGATAACAGACATCGCATGCTTGTTCGGCGACGCGTCTCCTTCCAGGTGGGCCGCCACGACGTACAGAAGTACCCAGAAGAAGGATTCCAAGTCGTGCAAGTACGTGTGAGTCAGAGCCACATTAGCCTCGGCTGTAATGAGATCAACCGCCATGAACGAAAGTGTGCCCTGAGAAGTCGTCAATTCTAATCCTCAACTACGGTCACTTGACTCACCGTACGGTGTGTGTGTATGTCTGACGCTTGGTCTCGCCGCAGTGATAGGATATTTGTCATATCAAGATCTGATAAGAACCCAAAGGGCTCGTCGGATCCGAGCGTGTTTATCACCCTTTCCAGCATAGCTAACCTGCGCCGAGGACTGCGGATCCATTAGACTCCGTCATACCTTAGTCGTAGTCCACTCACCCGAAATCCCACACGAGTTTCTCAACTTTCTTGTACTTCGGCAGGTTCCCCTGCCGATTGAATATATCATGCCACTCAGGTATCTTGAACTCTTTCGCACATCCGTCCACTCCAAGCTCTCGCAGCCGCTGCCATTCGGGCTTCTTGTTCCCATCGAACAGCTTACCCTCATTGGCCCGTTCGCTAGACGCGAGTAGGATGTTGTTGAGGCTAATATCCCGATGTTCGACCTGCCTGTTGACGAGCGCCCAGTGACCTATACGTGTCGTTCAGCGGAGACGTCTGCAGTGGCAGGGGGCACGTACCCATTAATGCTCCTATCATCCCAGCTACAAGCTCGAACGGGCTCGAGGCCTTCCATGCGGCCGCCCACATTCCATTAACACTTGACTGAGCACGCGCAAGTCATCTCTCTGCGCTCCCTCGATTTCCACGTTCTCCTCCTGCCGGCCAAACAGCTCTGTGAGGGGACCGGGACCCAGATTGGCGCGAGAGTAAACCACGTCCCGGCATCCGTCGAACTCAACATCTCCCGATATAACATGGATGAGCCCATAAATCCAAAGAAACTGTTGCAATATAACCCCCTCTGGAAACCGGTTTTGGTCGCGCCAGATCAACTTGAGAACCCGTTCAATTAGTTGCCTCTCGTCGCACGAACAATTTGCACGCGCCTCACTTAGTGAGCTCCACAAGCACCGCAGAGCAAGTACCAGCGTCGCGCGGCTTCGGATTGCCTTGCGGTTACAGAGAATTTTCGTTGCATCGTACACCTGCTCTTCCACCGTCACGCGATAGGCTGGAGAGGGTGTCGATTCAGAAATTCCGCGCGGGAAGTGCTTGAACATTGTGTTATATCCGGCCTTGGTGCCTTTGAGCAGCAGCAGCCCAGCAAACGCCCGGATGAACTGCTCCGTATGCGCGTAGATATCCACCTCTGTCGAGTACACCAGCCCAGATCGATCGAAAAGTAGAAACCTCGCTGTCGTTCCACAGATGACCAGAGTGGCGATGAACCGTCTGTCGAACCGATGTCCAAGCAGTGCACGAGCGTATCGTGCACTCTGCCGAATCGCGTCCTTCACGAGATGCTTATCTTTCTTGACCTCTACGAACATGTCTAGGTCGTACCACTGGAGCTTGTCCGGTGCATCGGGCCGCTCGCACCGAACAATATCTGGACATGTGCGCATGGTCGGATCCTCGGACGCTAGTTGACGTTTGCTGCCATCCCGGAACTCGATGTGCTCCTTGGAATTCGGGAGAAGGGTGTGTACCGTGCGTCCCACAGCGTTCATCAAGTCGACCGTCGGCGCGTAAAAATTCGACTCGAGACTTTTGGGGGCATCATGCGTCCATGTTGCCCGTGCGCGGTTCAGGCCGTCACACCCCTCAAGAACACGACTGAACTGATCTTGACTGCAAGGGATAGCCTTCCTGAAGAAGTCGAGGTCGTACCACACGGCTCATCAGGAAAACACTTACCCGTCCACTAGGTCTCAACAAACGCGTTGAGACGGTCGAGAGTCCTGAAATGAATAGCCCGAATATTAGACCCAGTGAGTGCTCGTGAGTGCTCGACCGGGAGGGTGGATTTCCGGTCGTGCAGCCTCGAAATTTGTCACGCCCAGCCGCCTATTCCGAGCCGGGCTTGGTGCTCCGGTGTGATCGCGCTTCGGCGCTGCTTGTTCTCTGAGCTCACCAGATGACGTTGCGCTGTCGTGCATTCCGGCAGTAGATTCTGGTACCATCCCGCGTGCTCTAAGGTACGTTCGTCGCCACAAGGCGACTTTTCCACGTGCTATTATGGCGCTGTGGCGTGTCGATCATGCCAAAGTATGATTGACAGGCTTTCATTTTGTTTCATTTCGTGCCAGTCTCATCCTGCGTGTGTGCGTTTGTCCGTCCCTAATTAGTACATAAAATTCCGTAGTACAAGTATATATTATAACACGACTAGTGTGTACATGAAGAAAAGCCTAATACTGGGGAGAAGTGTGCGATCCAGCGCGCAAAAAGGGGGTAACGAGACAATCAGAAATAGAATTAAGGAAACACCGGGTATAAAGGAATCAAACAAAGCGTGAGGAGCGTGCATTGGGATCTACCAATTTAGGAACAAATAATCGACATCGTCATCATCACTTTCATCGTCATCGTCCTGTTCTGCTGGCCAGCGTTCTGTGTAATACCTCCTGCGCACAGTGAATATTATAGCGGTCTCGGGCTATAAGTGGCGAAATGACTTACTGTAATTGCTCGAGTAGGTCAATACGCAATTGTCCAAGATGTGGGAGATTGAGTAGAGCCCGAAAGTACCGGTCCCACACACCTCGGAAGTGCTGCTCATTGAAATGAATGTTTGTACCTAAATACATTTTCTCAAGCGCCCAATACATCTACACTCAGGAGCAATGTCAGTTTACCCAATTAGTTACAATTGAAAGCTGTACATACCTGCGTTGCAGCGAATGCAATCGCACCTGGAGATATCCCCCTACAAGCTGTGCGATCGCGCAGCTTGTGATGCCAGTGCGCGCATTTCTCAGCGTCATCAGGTGCACAAAATTCCTCCATGAACGCCAGCCCGAGTGTCTTTGCCGACTTGAAGAGGATGATTTCCAGTGCAGCTCCTAGCGCGCCTACACGGAAGAACTGGTTGAGGTCCTTAATTATTATTTTGTCAATACAGGGTACCTGTCAATGCAAAATACTTACTCGGTTGGCAGTGGTTTGGTTGGCAGTGGGATACAGAAACTGGTCTTTCGACATGAGCTGACGGAGCTTGGGTTTGTCGACAATGGTGACTGCATATTCTTGCTCCATCAGGAGCTCGATTTTTGCAAGCGAGTTCCCACGGTTAGCTGACATTCTGTAGAAGACCTAAGGTCGAGCCGTAAATTTTGAGAGTCAGTTAAAGTATCAGGAATGTGCACTAACTCACCGTATCCATGAATTTTGGTGTAAAGACGTTTGGGCCGGTTATCCCCGTTAACTCTATCGAATAATTCTTCGCATCGAGAAGAAATACCTCTCGATCTTCGGGCCAGGGGTTGACGCACACAATGTCCTTGTATACATGGTACTCCATTGGACCTATGACCACTTGTTGGTCAGGGGTTAGTGCTCCTGCACGTAGTACGGTGCGGCTATGGGAGGATTCAGGGACTGGGACTGAGTGGCGACCACAATTCCTACGGCGAGCAAGTTTGTAATGTTTTCGAGCATTTGACCTGAATTCAAGTGCTGTGGGGATGCGATGCCTCCTTCGAGTTGATTGATGCGGCAAGATTTTGCGGTGGTTCAGCAGGCGAGCGGCCCGAGACTGAGCTTGAGTGACGCAGGTGGATAACGACTTGTTGAGTATTGTGTCTGTGTTGTCGGGCACGCCGGGTGTCGGGGGTTGTGATGCATTGGGGTCCAACCGCCGCTCCTCATCCTCGGTTTCCGATAGGTGGCCATTAGTGGTGCGCACAGGTACAGGCAGGCTGATGGATGGGCGCTGAGGATGAGGTGCCAGGATAGGAGTATTGTTACAGACAAGTGGGGAATGGACGTGGAAGCTATGGGCTAGAGTTGGAGCAGGGGGAAGATCTGGTTGGGCCCGAAGCTGGGTGCGTGTCCGAGCAGCCTGTTCACTCGTGCTGAGACATGGTCGAAAATGGGAAGGGCTAGAGTCAAAAGAAAAGCGCAGCAAGCTTGCTGGTGTACTCGTGTGGGGTGCCGGAGTAGATGGAGCGATAGTGCAATCGAGAGGCAGTGGCAATGCAGATTGAGGTCTTGATTGTGGCGTTGTGAGCAAGCGTGGAATGACTTCAGTCCTAGATAACGACACCGCTGGAGCTTGCCTTGGTGGGGTATGAGAATGTGGAGGGTGAATAACAGGGGGCAACTGCGAGTAACGACTAGTGCACGGCTGCGAGGGCTGATTGACAACCGCAGCATGAGGAGGGCTGGCATGGCCGCATGGGTACGGGGAATAGCGGGCTTGCAAGTCGTCGACCACAGCATCGAGTTGATGCATAGCGAATGGCTCCCACATATTCGGGTCCAATATGCTGTTTTGAGGCTCATTCACAAAGTGATCGCTCATTGCGGTACCAAATGCGATTGTGTCTAGACCACCAAATAGCACCTGTATATCTTCCTCGCTTGCATTTGCAAGTAGGTTGATTGGTTGAGCAACTGATAAAAAATCAATATAAAATATTTAATACACTTGAATATGTAGTGCAAAACATGTGGTACGTACATGATGTGGGATTTTCAGGAATATTAGCCGGTTGAACGCTGGGCCTAACATTTGCCATAGCGCCAGCACTGGCGTCTGCATATTTGGGGGCATAGGGATCTTGATTCGCAGAAGGAGCTATATAATCTATTCATATGCCGTCAAGGAGCTAATCAATTTATTTAAGCCATAATAAACTACTTACCTTCCATCAATATGTCCTCGTCTTCGTCATCAGCTTCCTTGTATTCGTCTTCCTCGTCTTCACCTTCTGCGTCATAGTCGAGAAGATTGAGATCATCAAGGTTGCCCACAGCGTCGCAGTGACCAAAAGCGTCAGGATAAGGCCCATTTTCATGGGTCAAATCAAGCATTGTGGCATCGGTGGCATCTGATTCTGCGTCAGAGAGTGGGATGTCTGACACGGGTAAAGTAGTTAGCAAGGTCTACATTTGAGAACTCGCAAGTCTTACCTTCTTGACCAGGGAGATATGGAACTGACGGAGCTGGTCCAGGAGTAGGTGGGCGACGCACAACACGCTTGATGTGGAAACCATCAGGACGATTGAGGTATGCAACATCCATTGCACCTGCACGCCTCACACGCGTGCTAGCCAGAGTGGGCACAGATTTCTGAGCAACCTTCCGAGTCCTTTTGGCGGGACTCCTGCTCGAAACCGAGGGAGGAAGACCAAGTTTGATGGCCTTAGCGCGCTGTTTGCCTAGTCGCCTCTCTCGTGGAGGGAGAGAGACAGTTGACGATTCAGCACGAACAGGAGGCATCGGATGAGATAAATGAGGGCTAGAACAAGTGACAATTCAGCAAATGATATTAACGTTGAAAGAGATTTGAGAGAAGGGATCACGTACAGAATGTGGAATGTCGAGTTTAGTCGAAGAGTGAACAAGAGGACAGTAGGTGCTATTTAACCAGCAAGAGCGCAGCTCGAGAGATGTGAGGGAATGGTTGGATAGTCACTTGACAGCAGTTTGAGCAAGTCGAATTTTGTACTCGCATGGTAGAGTATCCGTGGGGCGAATGCATGCGGTAGTTGAAGGCACCGGTGCAAGCGCAGCATACGGTTGTTGGAGCGGCTGGCGCACAGCGTACAGTCTATGGCTGGTGAGGGGTGTCGTCTGAGAGAGTAGGCGGTATGGTGGGGTTCGAGTCAAGTCAAAGCAAGTGGTACGTACAGCATTGTTGGGGGGTTTTTTTTTCCGGCACCTGCAAAACAAAACACATTCGGTTAGCAGAAAAAACTCTCAAGCGCCGATGAATGCCGGGTTTGTGATTGCTGGCAATATCCAACAGACAATCGCTTAGCATATACCCTGCTTGTTCGGGCCACATGCTAACCTGTGTCGCCGGAGGAAAGAAAAGCGATGAAATTTATTGCGCAACCGCAAAAACCAACTAGGTGGACAACCGGAGGCTTGTGTCGGAGTCCTAATACTCACTGGCTTAATTGTGTACTGGCAACATCCCTCTCGCTCTCCCCTTCTTGCTCTCCCCTTCTTGCTCTCCCCTTCTTGCTTTCCCCTTCTTGCTTTCCCCGTCTTGCTCTCCCCGTCTCGACCAACTCTGCCACCAACTCCTTAGGTCTAGCCAGTATGCAACCTTACCTCTGCCCCGGCTGCCTCAAAGGGTTCGGTACTGTACCCACCTTCCTCACACATGCTAGGCGTACCCCAGAGTGCAGTGGGAAAAAAATAATGTTACGGAGTGAGTACAATCGACAACTACAAGGACATGGTCAGTTTTCTGTAATAGCACACGCAAGGATGTAACTTACGTGTCATATACATGCTGGAATTGTTAGCTAAAAGAAATAACAGAATTGATCAGTCCACGGTTGATCGTAACGATTTTGGCGGCACTTACGCAAACGGTGTGAATGCACATATGGTAGAGAGACCATCACTACGCCAGCCACCAATTCAAACTCCCCTTTGTGTCCCCCCAAATCCAACTCACGCCAGCGCCTATCTGAATCCCAATCCCCCCCAATTATTTGCTACCACCTATCCATTCCAATTTCAATCACAAACACCACTCTCAACCGAGAATGATTGGAGTGCCTACCAGCCTTCCCTCGCATTCAATCCATATTCATCCTTGTCGTTCGATCCCGATCCCCACTTGCCCAACTTTAATGGGTATTTGCTCGACGACCAAGGATTTGGAACAATGGATCACAGTCCCTTCCAAAACCCATGGGCTGAAGGTTCTGGCGCAGGCGATCACAATTCTGGTCAGTTAACACACGTGCATCACTGGAAATAGCGCGCTCACATATCTATGATGTCATAGTCATCCAGACACGCGCTGAGGTGCCGCAAGAGCCAGAACGGATTGAGTCTGGGCCAGGCGTCATAGACGGAGATGTGCAAGATTTCCTAACAGCCGAAAAAGCCTATATTCGGGTTGTCAGTAAAGGTAGGGTCATATATCGACACCCCACCGCTGGTCGGAGTTTTGGCAAGGGCCAAACACGATGGGAGGCAGAACGTGACAAAAACAACAAGCTTCGAGGTGGAAACCCATACGGAATCTGGAGGTCGAAAGATGAGTGGGAGGCGGCAAAGTGGATGGCGACGACGAAGCTATCGCAGTCGAGCATAAATGAACTGCTCAAAACTGAACGAGTAAGTAGTTCTTGGGCCGCAAGCAGCATTTACTTAACTTGTAAGTAGTATCGACAAGCCAAATACTCGTTCAAGACTGCGAAGTCGTTGTTCAAGAAAATACGAACCGAGATGGAAGGCTTTGGTGGGCCTGAGTGGAATGCCGAGACAATCACTCTGTCGAATGCGCCGCAAGACAAGGTTACACTGCTCTATCGTGACTTACAGAAATGTGCCGATTTCCAGTTCGGGCGACCACAGTTTGCCGGCAGCATGGTGTTTGGCCCAGAGAAACACTACGACATGGACGAGACCAACAGGTTATATCATAACCCGTGGACAGCAGATGACTGGAATCAGCGTCAGGTAGAGATTTTAGGTTTGTAAGCGAACGCTCTTAACTGATATGGTAACGATAGGAATCCTTACCAGTTGGTACGACGCACGGCGGGATATTCTTGGCCAGCGACGCAACACAATTAAGCATGCATTCGGGTGACGTTGCGGCCCATGCAGTTTATATGAGCTTGGCAAATCTAGACATGGAAACACGAGCTAGTACAAGTGGGGGTGCATGGATCCTAGTTGCATACATACCGAAATCAAAGTTCGAGCATGCAATGTCTGCAATGCAACACCGACCTAAAGCAGTACGAACTCAGCTCGTTGGCGTCCTCAACCGCCGCCTATTCCATCGTTGCATGCAGATCATCACACGGCCACTCCGTCGCACGCAACCTCATGATGTAGTCGATCCAGAAGGATATGTGCGATCGGTTCTGTACGAGCTTGCCGGATATATTGCCGACTTGGAGGAGCAATGGATGGTCGCTGGATTAGGAAAGCAGACCTGTTCGCACTGTGTCTGTGATGCCACTCATCTTGGCCATGCTGAATCTGGTCTCCCACGAACCCCAGCTGACGTTCTGCGGACGATTCGGAAAATCAAAAAGGATTACAAAGCTGCTTGGGGGCGCTCACCTTCGCTAGAAGAGTTTGTCAAGCTTGCAGGCGAGAAACATCTCAACGGTGTGGATAAACCCTTCTGGAAAACCCTCCCAAAGCTCAATATCTTCGAAGTATTATCTCCCGATCTACTGCATGGATTTCATAAGTTTTTCTATGACCACATTTTCCGGTTCAATCGTACCGGTATGGGCCACAACGAGTACGACGCACGCATACGGGCGCAGATCCACTTTGCCGGCGATCGCACCTTCCTACACGGAGTGTCACATATATCTCAGATGACCGGGATGGAACACCGTATACTCGAGCGAACCCACCTTCCTATTGTTGCAAATGCGCCTGGAGTTATCAATGAGAAAGTGGTTCGAGCTACTCGGGGAGCAATGGATTGTATTTACCTCGCACAGCTACCAACTCAGTCCGACCGCTCCCTGCAGGCGTACGAAACGGCTTATGAAGCATTTATGGCGAATCGACAGGCGTGGATAGAAAACGGTACTCGTAGGGGGAAAAAGGAGGTCATTCCGCATTTCAACATACCAAAAATGCATGTTATTCGGCACCATGCGCATCACGTTCGACGAAAAGGCAGTGCGACCAACTTTTCTACTGAGACGATGGAACACCTTCATATCAGCGTGAAGGATGCATATCGGGCTTCGAATCGTCGACAATGGGAGGAGCAGACTGTACGATGGCTGAATCGGCACGAAAAAATGCGTGATTACGAAGCCTGGATGATGTGGTGTGAATCACAAAAACGTCGCGAAACGGAGAACAGTAAGTCATAAATAAACTAGGTGACACAAGAAGTTTGACACGTACCATGGACTAGGTAGCGTCACACGCAAGGAAGGCGGGTCGGCAATTAATGTGGAAATCGATACTGGTGAAACAGAGGACGGTAGCGACGACTCGAGCGCCCGCGCACCAGCCCAAAGTGCCGAAAATGATCTTGAGGAGAGCGAGAGCGAGAGCGAGAACGATGGAGGAAGGCCAGGATTGGATTCAGATTATGAGGACCCAGATGCATACGGCGAGCCACGAGGTGGTAGGGACGAAGGCGAAGAGGATGGGGGTGGAGAACCTCGGATCAATAGGGTGAGTTCCCATGTCGAAAACCTGCGTAACGTATTTTAGTCATTGGATATGGGACAATAAAACAATCACTAACCGTACTGAGTCCCTGTAGGTGCGCCAATGGCTAGCGCAATCGCCCAATGTGGCTGTTGAGAGTGGGAGCAGAAAGAGGAAGCGCCGAGCGGATGTGGATGACACGACTCCAAGATCTCGGTTACGCCAACGCCTCCAAGATACCCACGGCATATCCGACTTGCAGAAAATTAACTACAAGCCGTCGACCTCCCGGAAATCGATTCGAGATATCTGTAAGCTCTATGATCTAGATCTAGCAGAGTTTATGCTCCAGGTCGGCCGGAGCCCTCACCTGACCTGTCTTCCAATTGTTGTGGACGAATACACCTCAATCGACATCTGGCACGCCCTCCGAGTACGACTACACTCGACTGCACACATCTCGGGCGCGAGAATGCAACGGATCCGTTCAAAACCGGCTGATCTTGACCACGCTGTCAGATACGACCCAGTATTTTTCGTTGATACAGATGGGAAAACGGCTCAAGCAGCTAAACTGCACGGTGAGTACTAGTATTTCTAGACATTTTGTCTATTAACATCTCGTCTTTCAACTGAATCTGATATTTTTATGTAGATTGTTCCGTAGGCCAAGTCCGGCTTATTTTTCGGCTAACCCCTTCGACATTGACCCCGAATCCTCCGTTAATGGTATATGTACGATCGTATAACAAAATCCCACGATCTTCGTGCAGGATAACTGGTTTGCTGACCGTTAACAAGGCGGATGGGCGTAAGAGACACCAGATTCTCCCGGCTGCAGGAATTGTGCGCCTGTGCCCCTTGTCGCCAGTCATTCACGGACCTACGCCGCTCGACGTGAACCGTGACAACGTTCTAGATCGATTCTCTACTTTTTACTTGAATAAATACCGTAACATCGATGATTATATGTTTATGTGTTCGGATGTTTTGTAGACTCGTATCCTAGTTCTCATTCTTGTATTTTACTTTTGTTCCCCATTCACATGTACAATCAGCGTGTGTTTCCATAGCATAATTGTATTTTGGGTTATATCTGCTTATCAGGGACGGACAAACGCACACACGCAGGATGAGACTGGCACGAAATGAAACAAAATGAAAGCCTGTCAATCATACTTTGGCATGATCGACACGCCACAGCGCCATAATAGCACGTGGAAAAGTCGCCTTGTGGCGACGAACGTACCTTAGAGCACGCGGGATGGTACCAGAATCTACTGCCGGAATGCACGACAGCGCAACGTCATCTGGTGAGCTCAGAGAACAAGCAGCGCCGAAGCGCGATCACACCGGAGCACCAAGCCCGGCTCGGAATAGGCGGCTGGGCATGACAAATTTCGAGGCTGCACGACCGGAAATCCACCCTCCCGGTCGAGCACTCACGAGCACTCACTGGGTCTAATATTCGGGCTATTCATTTCAGGACTCTCGACCGTCTCAACGCGTTTGTTGAGACCTAGTGGATGGGCAAGTGTTTTCCTGATGCTCCGTTGAGCTCCAAACGGAGTTGACGGTCAATCACATCCTGCCCTGCGTTGTCGCTGGTAGCCGTCAAGCTGTAGGTTTTGCTCTTCGAGCGGTGTGACGATGGATTTTCCTCGCCAAGTTTGAGCATGGATTGGCTCTGGCTCGCGGATGCAGACCCTGGCTTCAACGGAGTGTCGGATGGAAGTTGCGGGGGTATGGGAGCTAGAGAGTCTGTAGGAGTAGTGAGGCGGGAGCGAGAGGCTCTACGGGCATCGACAGACAGCTCTAGGGACTCAGAGGCAGAGCGTTTGGTGCCGGTCATGACGAAAGTGGTGGTTGGGACAGACATCTGACTACTGCACCGCCACTCAGGGTTGATAAGGTAACGTAAAGTTAAAGCATTACGCTTTGACACACTCAGCAAATATTATCTCTTCCGGTACGAGTTCTGGAGCTACTGTATCGGATTACTTCTTCTTGTCATAATATATATTAATGCGAGTACCTTTACAAAATATGGATCCAAGATGCGGTACTAGACACCCTTAAAAATTACAACGAACTATTATAGGAACGGTAAAGCAACTCTCCCAGCATGGTACACGCCTTTAAAACTGCCATATGAGCTCACAGGCCGTACCACAAACAAAATTCCTGCGCAGGGATACTCAATGCTTCGCAGTCTCCCGATCGTGACCTGGCCCTTTTCTATCCCGCTTGGCTCGGCACTTGTGCATCCGACAGCGCGCATCGATACTCGAGGACAAGAGATCCTTGCGCGATCGACCCCGTTGCAAGTACGCCATAGGTAGGCGTATGTGGATGAGGAGGCAGTTTGATCTCTTTGGCATGGACAAGCGACGTTGGCTGGCTCGAGTCGAGGGATACGGGCTCAGCGGACGTGAATGGCGCAAGATGTGAGGCGGCTTTGTCTCCTGCCTCAGATTGGGCTTGTCCACCCTCGGTACGCTTAGCTAAGTATTCCAGGCTGAACATCCTTTACTATTCCCTCAGTGAGGCATCCCGATGTTCAGCCAGATATGATCGCACTCGGTCGCCCAGCGTGCGGCGTCAATATCGTCGTCTACCGCTTCGAGGGTTGGTACGCTTGGCATGGGCGGAGACGGTGCAGGAGGTGTCGGTGGGGGCGGCGCCGGGGAAGTTGGATGCGGTGGAGAGGACGCGGGAAGAGCGATCTGAGCAGCCTGAGGTGACCGAACTGGCATGGGCGAGACAGCCTTTTTTTCCGCCAGATCCTTCTTCTCCTTCCCAGCCTTCTCCTCCATGACTTTCGGCAATGCACTCCTAGGCGACATAGGCGTGGGCGGCATCCATCCAACCTCTGGAGTTATCGGACTCACGCGAACGAGCGAGCTGCCGTTGATCGAAGACGCGCGCGAGCTAGGTCTGCCCTTTGAACGCGAGCTGGGGAGGCTAGATGAGCTGGACGGTTTGGACCCTGCACAAGTGCTGAGCGGTTTCGAGCCGGCGCTTGACGGTTTTGCGTTGGCGTTGGAGGATAGCTTCGGGTTTGATTTAACAATGCCCAACTTGGACGCTTTAGGTTTACCGGGCAGCATGATAGTCTTGAGAGTTGGCGTGAGCGATTTTGTTGGGCCTGGTGGTTTGCTTGATGCAATAAGGGAGGGCAGAGGTTTGGCAGGTTTGGAGGGCAGAGGTTTCGTTGTCGTGACAGGTACTTTAGGTTTCTCGGAGTCCTTTTGGAAGTAGAGTCGTCAGTAAGTCATATAACACGTGAGTTAGACACGTACCTTGTTTGCCTCATTCAAGTCTGCATCCCTAACCCTATCCTTCTTATCCCCATCCATCCTGACATCATTCCCATCCTCCTTCCCACCCACCCTTCCGTCATCCTCCCCAACAACCTCCTTCCCATCAATCTCCTTCCCATTCTCTCTATCCCTGATCCTTCTCCCTGGCCATCCTCGACCCGTCTTCCCTCGCCTTCTTCTCCCTATACTCCTCCCTCCTCGCGACCTTTTCACACCCAGCACACACCCATCGTCCTTCCGCCCTCTCAACACCATACCATCGCACATGCTGCCTCGTACCACACCCCTTGCACACCGCCGTCTCCCTGCGATTGTCTTGCGTCGAGTTGCATATACATTGGATGGGAGGAAGGGAAACAGGGGTCGTGTCGAGGTCCATTTTTTTATCAACTGGTGTCGGGCCTGGTGGTGAGATCGTGGGCGGCGGTGTCGGTAGTGTCGGGCTTTGCATGGGTATCAGGGCTACGACATTGGAAGTTGAGGGTTCGGCAGTAGGCGCAGGAACGACCGGAGAAGCAAGTTTTGTCGTCAATACGACGGGAGACCTCTTCCCGACAATAGGCGACACCGGCCTTCCCATTGCGGTAGAGACGATAGGCGATACTAGTCTCGAAACGACGGGCGAAAGCGACCTCGTAGACACTGCTGGTGACGGCGGGTTTTGCTTCAAGGATCCAGCGCCAGCACCAGAGATCGACTTGGGTGGAGTACCAGCCCTGGTCTTCCCCGCGGACAACCCAGGAAGCTTCACACTAGATGTTGTTGAGGAAGAAGCCGGCGCGGCCCGAAGACAGTCTTAGGCGCCAGAGGAACATTGGCGGGGTATATTTGAGTATCTCCATGCATGAGGTGAACGTAGGCGTCCGAGCGAGCAGTGGAGCGAGGAGGGTCCACCCATGGGGTTGGCTTGGTCGTTGTGTCGCTCCATGTGGGAGTCGGATCAGCACGGGTCGTGGCAGCACTCACCCGGAACAGATCCGCATGAACAGAATCTCTCCTCGCACTCGGACCCACCCTAGCACCAACTGCAACCTTCCCGCTCATCCCTGCCCGTCCATCCAACCCTCTTCGCCCTGGATCCTCCTCATCGGCCGTATCATCTCCTGTCAACGGGCTCGAGACGACCTCCCACTCGGTCTCAGTATCGGTCTGCACCTCCGTTCCGCGCGGGACGCTAAACGGCTTCGTATCCCGCCGAAGCGTGTCGTCCATCCGAAATGTCGTAGGACTCGTCAATTCAGTTGACCGAGACGACGCAGGTGAAGACCATACAGGTGTCGTCCATGCAGGAGCATGAGGGTGGACAGGAGTGATGACCAGAGCAGGAAGCTCGTCGGGTTCGTTGTCCGAGTCTATAATCTCGATCGCCTCGGGTTTTGCTCGCCTCTCCATTTCCTCCCTCGCCCGCTCCTTCTCTCGAGCGACGTCCTGCTCTCTCTCCCTCGCATTCTCCCGTGCCATTGCCCCTAAACGCGAATCAACGCCCCCCTCCCTCCCCGCATCCACACCTAAATACGCACCTCCTCCGCCACTCCCTCCCAGTCTCGTGAATCCTCCAGGTTGGTCGTATGCGGTGGGTACGGTACGGAAAAATCCAGGTGTAGGCTGAGTGCTGAAGCCGCGCTCGGGTTGAGTAATGAATCCCCGGTCACAGTGTGCGGCGAATTCTCTGTCTTGTATTGTATTGTAAAGCTTCGTTCCGCTCGTTCAGTGGGCCCTCTCTCTTGTGGCGCGAACCCCTTCTCCGATTGCGAAACGACTCTCTCCGACTGTGAAAATCCCCTTTCCATAACCCTCTCTTGGGTCCTAAATCCCCTCTCGGAAATCGCCCCAAACGCCGGCGGCTGGCTGGCAACCGATATCCCTTGAACCGGAGACTGAACCGCAGATGTGTGTCTTGACTGCGGTTGCGTTTGTAGTGACGGGAGAGGTGGAAGGGGAGGAGATGGTTGGGTCAGGCGGGCGAGGTGGGTTGACGAAACAGATCTATACGACATCATTTTGTACGTTAGTCAAATCATGAAATGAAGAACATGAGTGGGGAGGATATGAAGTAGGGAGCAGACATACCGATTCGGATGAGGATGGACAAGCGGTGTCACACTCGACACACTCCGTCCTCTCGCACTCTCATATTCCCTCGACACCTCCCTCCCGCGCGATGCATATTCCAACCTGACATCATGTGCTTTCTCCCTCTTTCCATCACCCTCTCTCCTTTCTTCCCTCGTACGCGAATCGACCTTTCGACCCCTCGAACTAACTCGCAGCTTTCCAACATCTGACAGCCCAAGCGCGCCAAGCGGACCAAAGGGCGAGACTGCAGGCTGGAGGAAAAGGTAGGCGTCGCCAGGCGGGGCAATTTGAGGGGTGAAGAGTGAATGTGATAGTGGATCTTGCGATCGTTCGGTAGGGGTTGGTAAGGGAAGACGTTCGCGTTCGCGGTCAACCGAGATAGACAACCGCTCTCGTTCAGTAGCGACGGGTGGGCGTTCACGGTCGCTCGAGACAGACAACCGCTCCCGCTCCCGATAGGTGGCCAAAGCAATCGGAGGTGGTCGTCTCGCCTCGTCCTCCACCCTGCGATACCGCTCATCGTCCCTGGCAGATTCAGTATACCTCTTCGCACTCCCACCGCACGATTCAGACCTCCCACGTGTAGATGAACCGGCACGATGAAAGTCGAACGACGATGGAGACGAAAATTCTCGGGCGGCGGTCGGAGCCGGAAGATGGGACAAGGGGGGTTCTTTGTCGTACACCGCGCGTGACGAGGAAGATGGGTATTCCCGAACGGGTGTTGATGATAATATTGGGTCGTAGCGATTGGAGCGTGGACTGGAGCTCTGGTGTGGAAGAGCAGGAGGGGGCGGCGGTGGGGCCTCGAGAACACCCAACGCGCTCATGGAGAGATACCCTCTCCTCGGTGGGGAAGCCGCTCGCGCCAGGACAGGCTGCGACACAGGTGCGAGTAGGAAGTATTCCTCTTCCTCATGTCGTGGTCGGGGGTGTCGTGAGTGCCATGGATCAGTGTCGAGGTCCGGTTCAGGGTCGCGCTTGCGTTTCGCTGTCGTCTCGCGCGGGGTCGGCGTGAGCGGGGGTGGCGGGAGTGGGTCGTATCGGGCCGAAGACGAGTAGTTATGGGTCGATGGAGGGGGTGGGAGGGGCGTGTCGGGGTAGAGGTAGGCATTCGCTGGCGCGGGGGAGAAAGCAGGTCGTGGAAGCGGGTGGGCAGGCTCGCTCGTCAACCGTTCCGAACTCGACGAGAACCGGCGTGGATCATACGTCCTATCAACCAATACGCATCAGTTATCGAGTACTCACTCAAAAAACGAAAACGAGAGAGAGAGCGTACCAATCTGCACCGGCGAGGATCTCGTGCGGACTCGGGAGGCGCAAGTGCTGGGCGTGGACGTGCGAAAGCGAGGGGCGGTGATGGAGGACACTAGTGTGTACTACGAGACTTGCTCTCAGATCGCAGAGGAGAGCAGCAGCCTTGACGTCTTCGACGCTGCCGTGCCCGTTCATGGTCGTCGACAGTGAAGTGGATGTGTCACGTGAGTAGGCGGTAGAAGGAAGTGCTACGGCACTGTCGCTTGAACTTTGTCAGTCTAACTTGAATACAAGATGATAAATTACTTACCATTTGATCAACACTAGTGCATGATCAGGAGCCTGTCGTCATGGAGGCTACCTTGTCTAGCCATTTTTATGCAGTTGATGTGGCCGTTCTTGGTGGTACGCATCCTGCAGCGCTAGAGGATATTCACCCATCAGGTAAACGCACACGTTCAGCGGCAAAGCGAAAGGAAAGCCGACCTCAGATTCTAGAGAGCCCGGGAGAGGAGCCAGTGGCAATTGTAGGACAAGTTGAAGAACCCCAAGGGCGAAAGCGCACTCGTCGGACAGTCGCCAAAACGCGCGGGATGCAAGCAGACGCGGATCAGGCGATATCCGAGGCTACCAGTAGTGACGGGGAGCCTACTGAAGACCAAAAGATAGGGAGAGGGCTTGGGCGTGGAGTTGTTGTTGGTGGGCGAGGGCGTGGGCGTGGGCGCGCACGGGGAAGGGGACGTGGTCGTGGTCGCGGCGGCAGGTGATCATCATATTTGTCATAGGGATTTGTATTACATAATCAGATGTCCGGTATGCACTGGAGTCTTCGGGACTGCGGGACAAATCACAGGATAAGCACTGCACTTGCATACTTGGGACACGGGACAGTGCTTAGATACATGCGTGTACAGTAACTACAGGCGATAGAATTACGGGAACTACGATTGAGATGAACCCTCTAGGCCGAGGTGAGTGCCACCTTGCTCTGGATCCCGCAACGAACCGCTAGCTTGCTCCCACTTGATCTCCTTAGCTGCGGCTATCAACGGATCCCCCATATCTGCGCCACCGGTATTGGCGGCTGGGTTAGATTCAAGTTTTGCCCCCAGACGAGGACTACGACGAGGAGCCGACTGATCGGCCAGATGCGAGCCGCTCCTCTTCCTCGATCGCCCCGAGCTGCCTGGCGGGGCGGTTTCCACCGACGCACTGCGCAAAGGTTCCAGCGACTTCTTTGATTGTGAACGTGACTGCGGCAGAGCAGGGAATAGAGACGTGGCGCTTTGGGAGTGACGGGCCGAGGCGTACATATGCTGGCCAGGCAGCGACCGAACGCCGACCGCTAAAGGAATATCAATACCGCTTTCGTCGATCCGAACGATTTCCTTGAGCATCAAACGCATTAGAGCCTCGTGCGCATGCTCGAGGTCAGGCGTGTTACGGTGGGCCCATTCGGGTCGAATGTAGTCGTGCATCTCAGCAACCATCGACGATAAGCTAGCGAGATCGGGGTGAAAAATCTTTTCCCAAGACTCCTCTGTAGATTCCAAGGCCAATCGGCCATCGATTTTTCGATCACTCGGATAGTGTTCTCTCATCACTGTGGTGAAAGCCTCAAACTGTGGAGTCCATTCTTCTTCTCGCGTGTAGCCTTCCTTGGCCGAGCGAGCAAGAATCCAAGCAAGAACCCAGAATGTCGATTCGGCATCGTGAAAAAGCTGGTGCTTGAATTTGAGCGAGGACGGAATTGCCGGATGTGGACCTTCATCGATCAGTTTATTGTATTCCTGGTACCGCGTTCCATTTGTAGACAGGTACAGGTCGAGCGATGTACCGGCGAGTTTTGGCATGAAGGTTAAATCGGACCTGTAGTGCTTGAAAGCGAGAAGTTTTCCACATGAAACCGAGCGGGCAATGAACTTTGGCGTTCCCTGTTAAACCCGATTAACGTAACACAAGATTCAAAAAAATCCTAGACTCACAGTTCGCTCAGCCAGCACCTGCTCGTCACAATCGGTCGCTTCTGTGTCCGCCCCGTTTCCGAGGTCGATAACCAGACAGGCCGGTTTGGGCTTTGCGTTTCTGCCGCGATGTCAGTCAACCGTTGCCCGTGAGAAATCCTCTTCAACTTACTCGTCTCTGGAGAGTATTTGGTTCACGAACTTCACGTCAGCGTATCCCGCTGCGCAACGCTCCCGGTATTCTTCAGTGTCAGGCGCGACCATAATATTCCCGTCACTGATATCTCTATGCAAGATCCTGGCTTTGCGCCACAGGTTGCGTTGCACTGGACTCTTATGAGCACCTCAACAGCATATGCACGCCAGGGAAAAAACTCACCGACGCAGGCATCGTACATCACGCACAGAAGCTGACGTAGCGACCGTATTCCCTCCAGTGGCCCCCCGATGTCGCGTGTCGTTATCCGCATTTTATATCTAACGATTGTTGCCTGCCCCTCAGGTCCGGGACCAATATCGGTTGTTCTAGTCTCTTGCCCGTCCTCGTCTACCACGTGGCCAGAGTGTGCGACCGACATAAGCCCTGCCAGGGGCTGTCCCTGGTGCGCTTTCGCGTATAACGAGGGCTCGAAAAACCGGCGGCGCGAGTCTCGCCAAACGTCCTTGATGAATAAGCAAAAGCCGACTAGCATGTGTATCGCCAAGGTTGTAAACCGCCGCTGGCCGGGTCCAGGTTCAGGACGTGAGCTTTGAGAAACGAATACATCCTGTCCAATTTTGGTCGCCCAAGAAGTTCTACCCGCAACACGCAGGATACGGCTCGAAACATCCTCAAATGGCCTACTGTACAACCGCCTCACGAACGCACGCATCGGACCTGCAGTCCATGCAAAGTGACCCGACCGATAGATCACGCATGCGTTGTGATAAAGAAATTCGTATCCTGTCGCCCGCGCGGCGAGTCCCAACACGGCATTCAATTCGGGGTGATTCCGCAACAGGTCTCGCAGATAGTTTGCCAGTTGATACCGACCATCTGCATTCACCTTGGCTTCACCGACTGTAGCAAGTCCGGACCATGCCTTCGGGTTATCAAGCAGTGGAAGGTGATCGTTCGGCGCTACGCAACTGTTCAGTGTCTTGCTACATGCCTTGGAGCTTCCCTGACTCACCCGTCTGCTGATCGAGTACACTCGACATCTCCCAAGTGGCAATAACATCTGGGAACCGACGCTGGTTGGAGAATGGGTCCTGTAGCTGTTTTTTATCACTAGTACTAAAGACGAGGGCGGCGGCGTTGGGGTTTCCCAGTGTGTGAAATACGCGTTTGCTTATTGAGTTCAGTAAGCGAAGGAGGGGGGCGAACCCATTGTACATCGATTTTTCGTCACCCACAGAGGTTCCTTTGATTTCTTCTACAAGTTCCTGTTCGTACGGTAGCCAATCGTTGGATGCGTTGGCCGAGGAGTCCAGTAAATATGTGCTCGAGAAGGCATTCTGAGGTATATCAGAGATAAGATGTTGTTCGCGAGAGTCTTTCCTGGATTCAGAGGCGGTTCGGCCTTCCAACGGAGGATCACTCGTTTTGACGGGACTAGAGAATGAGGTGGTGGTTGCAGACATCTCGCTTGACAAATTGCCAATGATGTGCTACGTGTTTTGTCTCTACACCACCGGGTGAACCTCGTATCCCATTTAACATTATTGAGCCCATGTTGCATGATGGCGTCAATTGTTGTTACAGTGATATTTATGAAATGTTGTCAGAATAGTCGATCTCTAGGTTTCAAGCACCTTATTCTATAGGTTTTTGTAGTGTTCATGCAGAACCAGAGCCAAATATCGATTGTATGAGTTGGCCATCCACTGATTAAGCTCTCGTAATGGTGAAGCCCAAACCTTCGGTTGTTATGACTTTGAAGCTGTTACAAACCTATAATCCGCAGTTTCCCTCCACATCCCCGACGATGTTAGCTGAACGTCTAGGCATGACTAATCCAGCGCTTATGCCCTCCAGTGAATTTTGCGTTACAACTGCTCATCACCTTGATCGCCGACCCATCGCTTTGCCCCCTCCTCTCGGTGAACACATTAAGCCCAAGAAACATTGTAGCAAAATTAGGCAGAAAACTCAGTAAGTGTTCTACCCACTATAAATTTGCTGTCTCACCTTAGAATCCTTTGTAGTGTACGAATTTGTTGAGACCGATGGACAGGTGATGCAATGCACCATCTGTGCGCCAAATCGTCGTCCAACTGCGCAGGACTGGAAACCATCAAAAGTCATGAGAACCCACGTTCAATCTTCGTCTCATCAGATCGCACTGGCCCACGCAAAGTCGCACAATCTTCCCTTAAGTGCTCTCCCCTCGTTGTCGCATTCACAAAGCCCGTTTGATTCCGGGTCCCAGTTTCGTTCTGCTGGATCGTTAGACTCACTTGATGCTGCTACAACACCATTGCCTCCCGTTTTGGATACTGGTACTACCGATTCAACTTACCCAGCGTTGGATTCAAATACCGATCCGCAACCTTTCGACTACGGCACACATAGCAGCCTCACCAACGACGCTTCCAGCGACTGGGATGCTGCTAGTCTTTTCTATAATTTGGACCGTATCTCGCTGTCAACTGCTGTACCATTTGGCACTTTATCTGATGATGATGGAATTGATTTAGAGCAAGATCCAAACCTCAACGCCGATTTTTGGAGTGAAGACATCAGGAAAAACCGAAACATCATATTGAGCATTGACAGCGTGCAAGCGTCAATGAGTCCAAAGCCGACCCCCCCGTTTTGAAGACTTGACAGAGTCCAATGAGTGTGCTCAATAAGACTGAGCCAGTGAGCCAATGAACCAATGAGCAAAATGAGCAATTATATGGCCGCATGTGTCGGAAAAGTCATGTGACCAAAGTCCGTTAACCGCCATTGCAATCGCCGGTCGCAAATAAGAGCCAATTTGCCCGGTTTGCCGCAGGAAAACTGGTGCAAACCGGGCAAATTAGCGCCCATAATTCGGGGGGGATGGTAAAGTGATCAAACCGGCAAAACCGGGATCATAACGCTGAATTTGCGTTGGCGTTTTTTCCTGACGTCGACCATGGCCAGATACAAAGGCGAGTGCTAGACCAACATAGGTTTATTGGTATATGGGCGGCTGATGTGATTTGAATACGCTCAGCACTTCCTGACGCATTTGTTGTTTCGGTCTCCACACCTTCGCTTTTCTCGAGAGCAACAAACAGCGGTACTTCAATGGGCAGAATCGTGTGGTATGGCAGATGTACCTACACTCTACGGGTTGGATAAATGCGATCAATATTTAAAAGAATGTGGAGGTGACGCAACTCGAGAGTTCAAGACAAGTAAGGGCGATGTTTTCTTCATGAATACCGTGGAGTCGGCAGTTCGGCAGGTCTGTTGTTTTCTCTAATTTAGGATACCTCAGAAATTGACAAATGAGGATTTAGGATATCTCAAACCCCCATACTCGTGAACATATGCAATTCTATCCAACGGACGGCGAAGGCGAGATCAACGAAATCTGGGATGGAGAAAAGCTTTCACATGGCCTATCGCCCAATCAACTTACACCTATGGTGGCGTTAAGCAATGGCGACTTTTTCGTGAACGAGTTGTGTGAATTAGTCGACAATTCGCTATTCGTTCCTGAGATGTTTCTGCGGCGTCAAGGAGAGTTATGGGCCCGTGGTTTTAATGTTATATGCTCCGAGAAAGTGAGCACGCTACGTTTAGTCTGGGTATCAGGTGTCAAACTAATATGTGGCAAAGGATGGGCAGGTGTATCTGACGGTTGGCCAGGATTCTATTTTTCAACCAGTTTCCGCATTCAAACGGAATTGTGTTGAAATCTGTAATGGCCACACCGACTTGTTGATTTATGATGGTAGGTTTTACTCTCGTGGCTTTGTTTAGCTCATCAATTTACTCTCTATCATTAGCTGGTTCTTCAAGGTATCAACAGTTCATGCCACATCCGCTACGAAGCAAAGCAGCTGGACGGCCAGTCTACTCTGTCCCGTTTATTGTTTTTCAGGACGATGTTTCAGGCAACAGATCGAAGCAGTGGAACAAACATATTGTTTGTTACATGTCAGATACTGCTCTGCCTCGAGCTGAATTCAACAAACGGGCAAATATTCGCTTTGCTGGCTCATCAACTCATTGTGAGCCTTTAGAAATGATGGCCGGTCTCTCTCAGATGTTCAAGTAAGTGAGAAGAGTTATCCAGTGTTTCTAGAAATTCATTGTTTGTTCAGTGAAACCTTCGAGCAACCCGTCTTGGCTTGGGATGCGAAACACGAATGTGAGTGTTGTAACCCACCGGACTTTTCTTTCTTTTTTGTGTGTCTTTCTCTCGTCTGGGACCTGGCCTTTGACTCGTTCGGACACGGACTCGTGGCTTACAACGCCTGACCACAAACACTCCTTTGGACTTTACGCACAGACCACGCCTCATGGTGACTCTTGCGTTTCACCTTGTGCTTCTGTGCGCTCTTACTGGTAGATGGGCTTTCACATGTACTTACGAGGCTGTACGCCTCCTGTGT
>MU132280.1:92164-104894 GCA_015039395.1 Ceratobasidium sp. AG-I
ACTGGGTCTTGGTGAAATTCCTCACACTCCGGGTCAAATCCCAGCTGCTCCGGGTCAACTCCAGGGTGACTCCGGGTCAACTCTGGGCTGACTCCGGGTCAACTCTGGACTGGCTCCGGGTCAAATCCAGGCTGGCTCCGGGTCAAATCTAAGGTGACTCCGGGTCATATATCAATGTACTCCGGGTGGTATATCAGGGTACTCCGGGTGGTATATCAAGGTACTCCGGGTTGAATATCAGTTGCTCCGGGTCATATATCAGGTGCTCCGGGTCAACTCCAGATTACTCCGGGTACTATTACGTTTGGCTCGAGACACACCTAAGTCAAGCCAAGAGGGCTATGACAGTGAGGTCCTTGTGCGTGCCTACATAGTGTGCATTTCCGCTGACAATCCGATGCATGCAGAGCACTGCAGTTCTACTGGTGTTAAATCAAACCAATTTTGCCGTACATGCCACACTGGGGGTCCTCAAGCAGTTCGACAAACTGAGCAGGGTTTTTCTAATTTAATGCAGGTACGCACGAATTGCATTGCAAAACTACTGTACCTTAAATCATTGCTAGCCTGGTACTTTTTGCTCCCCTGATCAGACCATCAACGCGATCCATGCACAATATGAGACTGCCATTACTTCAATTGCCCCTACACGGCTTACAGCAGCACAAAGGGCGGTTGGTGTCAAAGATGGTATTTCTCAGCCAATCTTGGAAACAATTCAAGCACGTGGAGCTGAACTCTCGCAAGCTAATGCTGATGCAACCACCCTCTCGCCTGGTGAAGTGGCTAATATTTTACGGTGTGAGCTCAATCAAGATGATCGTGCACGGCAGATGAATCCGCTACTGAGTGTTCCAGGTGAGTCGTATAAATCTGATGTGCATATACTCGTAAATCTGAATAATGTTATGTCCAGGGTTGAATGTGCATCTGGATACGCCAATAGAAATCCTACACACAATCCTGCTAGGTCCGATAAAATACTTCTGGCGCTTAACTTGCAAGAGCTTGGATCATTCGCACCTTACATCTAAGTTTCGCACTCGATTCAATTCACTTTCTTTGGCTGGTCTAGACATGGGGACCGATCGAGTTCCAGAGTATATCTGCAGATATTGTGGTAGCTTGGTCGGAAAACACTTTCGCTTTGTTATACAACTTATTCCTTTCGCGCTTTATGACTTGGTCAAGCCTTCGCTTCTTCGAATCTGGTTGACACTTGGCCAACTTACTGCGCTTTTATGGTACTCTTCATTCCCTACTATGGACAGCTATATTGTATGTGTTTCCCAAGCTCCCAAATTCTGACGTTGCCTGATACACCTTCTAATCCAGGAGAAACTTAGCTCTCTAGTTGACGATTTCCTCCACGCTGTAGCCGCAACTGACCCTGCTGTCTTAATTGAAAAGGCCAAACTTCACATACTTGTTCATGCTCCATTCTTTGCGCGCCGCTTTGGTCCACTCCCAGGGCCAGATTCGGAGCACTACGAGTCAAATAACTCAATATTCCGAATGTGCTCAATACTAAGCAACCGAAGCGCCCCAAGTCTGGATACTGCAACTACCTTTTCCAAGATGGACCGGGTTTATCATGTTGCAATGGGCGGTTGGTGGTTTGATAAAACCCAAGGCAAACACGTTCGGGCGGGGGTTGCAATACGTGAGCATTTTCTGCGCCACCCCAAGGATAGAAGACTGCTGGGAATTGAGGTTCGAGACAGGCCAGTCATAGGTATAATTTGCTACATTTAATTATATTACAGCATGTTATATTAAAAACATAACTGTCTTAGGCTCTGTTCAGCTTGAATCCAAGGCAGCCGCAGCCGCAACCTCCGAGGACTTGCACTGGACTGACCTCTTTCAGGAGACAGTGGAATGCCCTTACAACGAATCTAGCACAACTCCCATCTGTACTGCTCTTTCTCTCATTGTCCAGAGCGGAGATGTTGTATATATGCACTCTGATGTCATATATCGCCAGGGCGAACTCTTATCTCTTGGTCGAGTGCATCAGATCGTGTCAACATATAGCCCAAGATGCACATATGTTGTACTTCATCCATTTGTGTGGCAGACACAAGGTGATGTTCTTCTTTGCATGCCAGCTGTTTCACTTCTTGAAGATTTAATTTCTATCCCGGGGGAGGTATGTTCTTACTTTTGATGTCATTTTCCATGTGAACCTGATGATTACAGGAATACAAGGATGTTCAAGGCCAGATTAACCTTCAACACCAGTGTACAATGTCCAATTGCGATGAGACAGGTACACAGCCTGTGCGTCAAGAACGTCGATCAACTACAATCACCGAGTCAACCACCCACCACAGGGACTTGAAGCACTATCTGATTAATGTGCACTCTATGCACAATGATCAACTGATCTCCGACCTCCTTGATTCCAACCATAAACCCCTTTCTATCTTTTTCCCGCCTGATACCCATGCCGAAATCCGCCGTGGAGGACTTGAACTCCTTAGAACTCAATTGGACACAAAAAAACAGAAGAAGGAGGAGGCTGGTTTGTCTCCAAACTCCTATTTTCGATGTTATCTAGCACTAACTACTTAAAAAGCTGCTAAAACCGTTAACAAAGCGATAGCAAAAAGCGGCGCAAGCTCCATCGGAGATACCTTAACAACAACTACGAGTACCAGCGGACCAAGTAAGCGAAATTTTATGTAGATTGCATTGACATTACTAAGTTTAAACAATATCGACGATTCAACTGCAGCACATCAAGTGGTTGGTCAGGCCTCTGCTCATATTCAGGTCACTAATCGAGGCCGTGGTGCTGCGCGAGGGTGGGGGTGGAAGCGCCAGCATCGCTCTGGTGTGACTCCTGCTCATGCGGGGAGCAGTTCACTCGGCCTGTCCAAATCACTCACAGCCAATGGAGCAACCGAAATTATCTCAAGCACGACCCCTGCTACGGAAACACAAGGTGAAAGCGAACCCAGTGAGTCTAATTTTGAGTGCATAGCTACCTCATCTTTATTTGCATAGTAGCAAGTCTCGATGACTCTTGGGAGCGCACTTGGAGCCCAGTCGACTCAAGATTTATTTCTATAACCGCCACACTAAAGTTGCAGTCTGGGAACGCCCGGGATAGTCTAGGTGAGTATTACCTGTCTGTTGCTTTCGTTCTGCTATCAAACTTGCTATCGTGCAGTTGGTCCGTGCATGAAACACAAATCAACCCCATCCAAACAAATGGCGGAGTTTGAAATTTTTTTCTTTATAACCCTGTGCCTCCCAACCAAGCCCCATGTTTGATCCCATTTTCTTGACTACACTACCCTCACTCTCGCTTTTCTTTCTGAATTTTATTTTATTTCTGACATATGGCAATCAACAAAGCGATTGCCCAGGCCATGGCAAAGCGTCAAGAGATGGCGGCGCAAGCAGCTGCTCGTTTGCATGAATCCCCGCCTCTTGACGATCTTCCCGAGGCTTTCAATATAGGTCACACTGTCCGAGACGAAGATATCGACCCAGAACTTCGCGAACTCGAAGGCCATGGCAACCAACAACCCCCTTCTGGGAGCAGACGTGCTCGAAGTGAATCGCTGGACCAAGAGACGCATGACTCCCGTGGCCAGAAGTACGGACGGTTTGCCGAAGATTGTTGTGATAAGTTCGCACTTCGTGGCGCTCGTCGTGAGTTTGTTAGAGGATTTGCAAAGGTATGATCTAACCATTATTCTGGTGCTGGATGCTAATCGTCAAGACCTTTACAGGTTGATCTTCATGAGAAACTTATTGCCACCATTTCATTCATTCAGCGCCACGAGAGCGACCACGCTTCAACCAAAGTCCAAGCCTATGTAGCCAGTAGCAAGTTCAAGAAGGTTTGTGGTTCCATTTCCATAAATTTATCTTTTTGCCGAGCTCATAAATCTTTATTTAGCATGCGTGTGAGATGTTTCAGACCGCACTCCTTGCACCGCACAATAGGGCCTACGTCAATGCACTTGGCGACTTCATTGAGGCAAGTGCTATAATAGTATAGTGGAGCTTGAAGCGATAGCTGAACTTACCACAGGAAGACATGATCCGCAACCCCGAGCTCTATAACATCAAGAAGGTCGTACTGGAGGATGCCGATTCGTGTGCCACACTCATCTCTGCCACCCGGAGCGAACTTACAACTCTACGCAATCAATTCAAGACTAAGGTAAGCGAAATCGTAGACTGACTTCACCCTTGACATTGATTATATCAATCACTTCTAGCTTGCTCTGGCTCACACGAACAAGCTCGACATCAATGCAGTCGTCAAAACCTTAGCGCCCAAGTCAATCGAGATTACAGAAGCCCACCTCGAGTGTTTAGCATGGCTGGTATGATTTTCTTTCTTTCTTTCTTCTCCATGAGACCTAATCCTCTTGCAGATTGAACAGCACGTCAAGCACAAAGAGGAACTCGCCACTGGTCGAGTCAAGGATACTGCCTTTTGGTCAAATATCGATAAACTGCTTGCGGCATACGAAATCAACTTGGTGAAAGATATCCCCGACAAGCGCGAGCGCGACAAAACACGAGCAGTGTAAGTATTTCAAACACTATGGCCCTTTAATCAGCCAATTGATCCATTTGTAGCGTGTATAAGACTTCGCTGGATAAACATAGGCTGAACCACCCGCCTGACACGCTTGCGCACAAAGCTATTGACCCCCCATCGTGGCAGGTTGTCTTGGAATGGAGCCTGAAGAAACACCATAGCTTTTTGTGATTACCTAGCTCCTTTTTGATATATTTCTAACCCCAATTGTAGCTCTGCTCCTTAACACCTTGTCTTATAATCTGGATTGTGTTTGACCAAATGACCCGTTCTATATGTGCTTTATTTATACAATAATATCTTCTTTAATATTGACAACATCGTGTGAATCCCTATTGAGCATCTAGACAGCACCAACCAAATGTCAAGAACAGGTCCGTGCGAGACTTTAGGAGAGATTTTGTCAACATAAGGTCAAACCTTTTGCAGACACCAAAGATGCTATAGGACAAACCCAGCGTCGTGCGCATCCACAACATAAAGGAAAATATTTGATGGCTAGAAGAATGGATACGTTATCAAAGTCTGATCTCATAGGTATCAAATACTTGTTTGACCTCTCGCAAACATGTAATATCCAATCGTGTGAATATTTCGTCTCAACCTTACCGTAACATCCAGCCAAACGTGAGTCATACACATGTTTGCACATATCAGTCAGGTTGTTTGAAATCTTTCAACAACTGAAGGTTTGTGTAACATGGGCTCGATAATGTGCCTGAAATCTACCTGCGAGCATAGCCTTAACAGTGTTCCCTCAGATTTATCCGGTCTTCGAGTTCACCTGGTGGTGTAGACTGCGACCGCAAGCGCCAAGCTAAGCGCTGCGCTGCCAACAGTGGTAAATAAGAGCATTTGAACCCAATTTTGAATGAGTTTGGGAAATGTTAGGCAACCAACTGAATGATTAGGAGAAAGGCTAAGCTTCACAGAGCGGTATAGGCTCTGGTGCATGCACTCGATCATGCTCGCCTTTCCAGGGTATGGATGCAATGACACGCCTATCTTATCACAACGTGTGGGCAGCCGCACTGGTAACAAAGTGATTCTCATGTGTCTCTTGACCCTAATTTACTGTATTGAACCAGAAGTTAAGTTATCCTTTGCTTTATATCGATACTGACTCTCGCTCCCCTGGGACTTCTCAGCAAACCTTTAGCGGTGGAGCACTCCAGAGAAACTGGGTGCTCCGGATCAAGTACGAGCTGACCAGCCACGCTTTATCACGCTCCGGAGCGCTCACAAGTACTCCAGATCTACCGGAGCATGTGCAGTCACCCCCTGCAATCCGGAGCCAAGTGGTGTTCTGCTGACTTTGTCTTGGGCTCCCTTACCTATGTTGCTCAGGAGACAAAGCTCCACTGTTAGAAGCCTGTTTCTACACGTATAACGTCCCACAAAATAGCGCTGTGTCAACAAATTTGGCAAGTTCTGATATCTCAAGGCGGTCTGTGCTATCGGGACTTCGCATTAGAAGTACTGACATAATGAAAAAGACTGCGTTTGTCCAGGTGAACCCATACGTATTGAAACTATGAAAAGAAAGAGACTGATTCATATGGATGGCCCACAGGTTCATGTCCGCCAGAAATATCACCATCATGACAATCTAGATCGTGTATTTATTTGTGAAAATGATGCCGCACCCCTATTTCTGTTCTCTTCGCCCTCAGCAATGTATTTGTTGTCCGATAATCCATCATGAGACACAGAGCGCTTGCGCTTTTTCGCTTGCAGTTTCAGTACTGTGGTCACTTGTATCACAATATGTAAGTTAAGCAAGCTGACTAGAGCGCATCATGAGAGACGTACCTGTTCACATTCGTACCTCCAGGTTCATTTTGCGCTTCTCCTTGGGCTTGTCGTTGCGGGCGCGTGCTGGATCCGCCACATCGGTGTGCACATTTCCTGTATGATTTCATGTGGTTTCAAAAACACGTCTGGCCAGCAATTCCTGGGCTGTATGCACCCAAAAAACGAACATTCAGCACAAAAACATAAACAGTTGACGACCGAGATAAGCTACATAGCTTCTAGCAACAATGTTTAAAGTCAGACGACGTCGACCATGCCAGCATTGCGCGCCGGCGTCGGTGGAATGACAATGAGTAAGCCGAGTGGCACTCCGTAGTCAGGCTCGGTATTCCGCCATGGAGACAGCTACCAAATGGTAAATTTGAAATTTGGCCATACCTTCTACCACGTTGTACCAGATTCCTTCCATGTACAACGATCCCGAAAATGCTCGGCATCCAAATGTGGGTATAGGCTAGATGAAACCCCATCGCAAGAGGAGCAAATAATCTTACGAAGAAGGCTCAACTGGTGAAAAATCACAGGAACTCGTGTGCGCATAAACTCGCGACAATATGTGAATAAAACTGTTATTCTTTCAAGGAAGTCTCGTTCTTTTTCATGTATAAACGTGCATAAAAAAGCGAGTGAAATCTGTGTAAAAGAACCTGATATTTTAGTACAGATATTTTCTCAAGAAGATAAATAAAGATCCCTTGAACAACCAGTCGCGTGTGATGTGGCAAGGCACGCCCTGCTTGCCTGAATGCGTGTACCGAGCATCATACGGGTTAAGTGAGTATTTGGGAGAGTGGGAGCGAAGAGAAGACTTACCTACAGACCCAGAATCCCAGGATGATCATTGGTGATGATCCTGTTGCCAAATTCGGTAGAGAAAACATATTAAGCTCAATCCAAATTGTCTGTGCGTGCGTAAGTACGGCGCGCAAAGACTCGCCTCAACAATATGCCCCCCCCCCAAAGCATGCTTAACAAGTTTCCCCCTCCAGATGAGATCATAGTATACCCGAGCGCAAGGCTGGGGTGGCCGACTCAGCAAAACCTGGAAATCCTCCCGGTGCTCCAGAGAGCTGAGGAAGTAGGGGGGTGGCTCCCCGGTGCTCCTGGCCTCAGGAGCGCTTAGGAGTGCTCGGGAGCACTGCGGAGCCCGGTTCTCCGGTTCTCCGAAGCGCTCCGAGGCGCTCCAGACCGCGGGAGCCACCACCCCCCCTTCCGCAGCGCTCCGGAGTACCGGAGTGCCAGCACAATTTGCTGACGGAGGAACCTTCGCGTTGTCTCTTGGGAGCCGCGTACATGATTTTGTAATCAAGATTGATGATGGTGGTGACGTGCAAGTAGATGGCGTCGAGATCAAAGCGACTTGGTATTCTTGTAAGCATATACGCATGGATCACTCCCATTTACCACATATGCTCAGTCTGAAAGTCTTTGGAGGTTTAATCACGCATTCTGGGCTCATGTACTTCGTGAATTCTAACAGCTTTACTCCCAAAACGTGTGTGCATTGTTTTTTTGTGCAAGAATGTTACAATTCCTCTGACGTTCTCACAAGTTTATTCACACACAAGTTCCTGCGAATATGTTCATGAGATCTAATCTTTTATTCATGGCAAAAGTGGGTAAATGAATACCGTGAGAAAAACCACGGGAGTGGATATATAGAAGTCACGTGATATGCTTTGACGCGTCTTGGTTGTCCACCATGGAACTCCGTCTACCTCCCATTCACGACCTCCTGCTAGCTCCACAACGCTACGCACGCTGAGTCTCCCTGTCCCGAGCTCCAGTACTATCCCGATCTCGAACTTGACGCACCTCCCCCGCGTGATAAACGCCTCTCCAAGGTAACTATTTTTTATTTTTATTTTTTCAATACGTCAATTTACGCTCCATACACAGCACTTCACCCTAAATCCGCCAAAGCCCGGACGGGGCGGCGGGGGTTTGGCAGGAGGCTGGACGGGGTTTGGACGGGACTTGGCGGGAGTCAAGTGTGGGTTAAGTAATCGAGATCCAGTTGTTGCAAGCGGCCGAGGCTGGCAGGGAGTTGGCTGGTCTGGGATGGTATTAATATAGGAATTAGATTGTCAGGGTTAATATGACATAATATTCGAAGATCCATTACGCCTCTAAGTCACGACTTGCACTCATCCGCGATCCCTGCCCATCCACAACCCACAGCCCACACTCACACTCACGCTGGTTTCATGCTTATGGATGAAGAGGAAGTTTGAAAAGCGATGTTACGGGCCTGACAGGTTAGTTAGTTTGATTACAATTTGTGTTCGTATCGATCTCCTCATCAGACTGGGCACAGCATAAGCCGGTATCTAAGGAACGAAGTGTTTTGCAGTGTCCTCACTGCTGGGATGAGGACCCGATGAGCAAAGAGTAGCGACCGCTGAAACCCATATACAACGGTGTGGTCGCCATCCTGACTTTGAGCGCCAGGAACAGCTTCGTGCTGGGCCCTCACAGCATCGCAGGCAACACACATCCCCTACGAGACCCTCTTGCTGGGCCTGCCGATATTGACATGCACAGCCCAGAAGAAAATCCTGATGAAGACATGGCTGACGCACTCAGCTACCCTCCTCTTGCAACCCCCGGCTCTCCCCACTCTAGCAGTTCTAGTTCTAGTTCTCATACTGGGCCTGGTTCTGGGTCTCAGTCTCGTCCTCAGTCTTGTTCTAGCTCTGGGTCTCAGTCTCAATCCCATGCTCAACATTCACAAACCCCCGAAGGACCCCGCAACTCTCGTTCCCCATCTCATTCACGCACTGAACCCAAGGAGGATATTCGTCAATTTGGCGATGCAGCCGATGCGGCGTTTTTTGTACAATTGATGGACCGAGACAAAGTGGCTGGCCGCCTCCCCTCTTCAACAGGCGGATATCTCCAATTAAGAACCGAGTGGACGAATTGAGAGACAGGAATGGCGCCGGCGATGATGGTGCCAATGGGGATGGTGGAGAGGATGGTGGAGAGGATGGTGGAGAGGATGGTGGAGGAGACGACGATGGCAAGGATGAGGATGGCCCCTACTGCAACGAGCCCCAGATCTATGTCGCTCGGCCTCACAAATTTGGAGGTGAGCCCCAAGGACAAGACAATGCAAACGAGCAGCGTGCTGCGTTTGCAGAACACCCTTGTCTGCTCAATATCTATTTGCGTACCTGGGTTCAGGCGACCTTCTACGGCACCAGTCACAAGGCAATTCAAGGGATACTTGAGTCGCACCAACTGGCGTTTGAGGATACCGCTGCCGCCAACAAAATCCCTGAGCAACTCCTGAATGAGCTCCCCAAGATGCTGACCACCTTGTGATCCCTTGAGCAACAACTGGAGATGGACCTTTTGGGTCTCATCACAACATACCCACTGTGCCCGGAATGCGGCAGAAGATGTACTATGAATCAACTCCTCGAGCTCCGGGATCCCCAGTGCACCCAGCATATGGGGAACGCTCGATGCAAGGGTATTATGTACACCGAGTCCACATTGGCAGACAAAACCCAAAAGCGAACCCCCACATGTTCATTTCATTATGTACAACAGCTCGGCCATGTTGTTTATGGATTTGGCATATTGGAGGTGGAAGAGGGATAGGGCGCAGTTGCGGGAGTAGGTCTATGGTGCATTGGTAAGCAGAAATCAAATGTGCGCACCAAACACTTGCCGTCATGATGTTTCTCAAGCGTTGCTCGACTGCGGGGGACTCAAAATCCTCTTCCTTCATGACCACATGCTTTGAAACCTTTCTTTTTCTTCGATGGACTTGTAGTAGCATGTGTGAGCTGGGGGGAGATAACAGACTCGCGCAGGCGCTTTACTTCGGCGAGCTCGGCCTCGAGCTGCAAAACCTTTTTGTTGAATTCAGCTGTTGGTGGATGAACAATTTCCAGCAGGGTACGTCAGAAAACCAGCCAGAAATATAATCTACTATTTACCCTTTGTCTTTCGAGGCAGCTCCAAGTCAGACTCCAAACCTGAACCCGGCCCCGAATCCGAGTCTGGGCTTGAATGCGCTAAATTACTGCTGTTGGATGATACTAAACTAGGGGGATAAGTATGGAGCTAAGTTGCAGGCGAGATACTTACTGGTTTCTTTCTCCGAGTCTGATGACTTGGGGTCTGCGAATGTGTCCGAGCCAGCTGGAGTCGCAACTGCGAACGTATGCAGTGAGTCTAGAGAGATAAAACAACAAAAAAGCTCACTCGTATGGAATTTTGGCGCAGTAACTGGCGGTGCATTCGATTGGAACAAGACACTTGCAGTGCCCATATCACTTGGTGTCGGTATACGGATATTGCACAGGGTTCTAAATGCCGTGAGTGACTCTCCCCTTGCGCCCTCAATTGTGATTACTAGTAGCTGCCGTCGTGTCGCATCCCTGGATCGACCCCCTTGATTTTATTCCCTTATTGTCGAATTTATCCGGCGCCTATCGGAACAGTTCCTAGGTCACATGATCCTGGCGCCTGTTACCTAATCCCCCGGAGTTCCCTCGGAGTTACTGAGACAAGACATTGCTTCCCTAATATTCCGTCTCTATGGTTCCCACTTAGCAACGGACGCTTCTGACTCCTTATCGCACCATTGTACATCCCTTTATCTATCGCACCATTGTTAGTATCCGCTTCTTATTTGTATTAGAGTACTATATATACAGCAGGATTTCGACTGAGGAGACTCAAGTCGAAATACCTTGACATTCCCCCATTACTACCTAGGTCCCTCTGCACCATTGCAAGGAACTAGTCCTCGGGTATATACACCCTCCACATCCCATCGCTCCATAGTAGCTACCATCCCCATTCCAATACTCTAAGTCACACCTCCCATTTAGGGGTCGCGACATTGTATTTCGACTTTTCTATAGGCACTTGCCTCTATCTTTTACCACCCATATACGGCATTACAGCCACTATCCCCCGTGCACATCACCTTGGGGAAACCCGTCTTCATAACTTTGATCGTTAAGGCAACACGTTTCTGTGTGTTGAGTGCAAAGGAGACGTCACACATCACGTGTTAGACTATCCCAAGTGCGTCCGAGATCGGGTTTAGACAAGTGTGTGTACGGTAAGACTCGGTCTTTCACCACCTCGCTGTGTGGAGTTCACTTGAACGCCAGCGTTGTAAAGCAACCACCTTCACACCACATAGACCCTTGATAGATCCTGAAAAGGACATCCCTAGTCCCCCGTGACTATCAAAACGCGCGCTGCCTAGGCAGACCGATACATGTCCAGGTCATACACCTGCATAATCCACATTACAGAACAAGACAAAGCCCGTTACCCTTGCCACACCATCACCATAAGCGAGTGGAACCCTATCGAAATTATCTGCCAACACACTGGTTGCTGGAAATCCCCCCAAATCCTCGAACGATTCAAGGTTAAAAAAAGGACACAACCTCGGGCGAACCTTCCACTTCGCCGCAGACCCTGAGCTCACCACCGAAAGCGAGTTTTCGTCAGAATAACTCCTGCAATCCGCTACTCTGGCTCCAGTACCCCGCAGAACCCTGTTGGAGCGCCTTACCCAATGTCCGCTAGAGAAGAACGCGCCGCCTCCCGCTCCCGCCGAGGACGGGAGCATGGTCACAGCGACGACGAAGACGATAACACCGCTAGAGCGTCGACTTCTGCCCCAGGGGCCTCGCAACGGGACCCTAACCAAGAACCCACCAACTTCGAGATATACTCCTTACTCGTGGATATCCAGCGCGAGCTTAGCGGATTACGCGACATACAAGACTCCCACACCACAGACCTCAGCAGTCTCATCCGGGTCGTCGACTCCATTGCTGCAGTACCCCGCATACAGTCAGCTCCTCCAGGGGGCCTTGCAGGACCTTCTGGCCCATCCCCCACAGGGCTCTTCCAAATCCCACCTAAAGACCCCAAGGGAAAGAAGAAGGAGAAAGTAAAGGAGGAAGAAACAGACAGCGAGGACGATTCATCAAAGGCAAAATTCAAGCTACCAGAAGCCTATGAAGGAAAAGATAAGGGAAAAGGAGCAAAGCAATGGCTCCTCAGGATGATGTTGGTGTTTGCACAACGCAAATATGCGAGGCTCTCAGAACAAGAAAAGATGTTAATGTTTTTGAGCAATACAAAAGGAGCAGCAGCCGATTGGGCCCAGCCTCTAATGGAACAAGTCCTTGGCATGCGACTAAGCGGCGCCACCACCTCCCTTACCACCCTAGGAGAAGCCTTCAAAACAGCCTTCGGAGACCCTGATGCACGAAGAGCGGCTGCCAGAAAATTAGCGAACCTTACCCAAACAGGAACTGCTGCCGACTACACCACGGAATTCCAGACCCATGCAGCGGA
>MU132281.1:0-16061 GCA_015039395.1 Ceratobasidium sp. AG-I
CCCTTGGTGGTCGTGGGGAGGGAGCCCAGAACACGTGCAGAGAAGGTTATGTAAAAGCGGTGTGCCACCAGATCGAATTACGGCTTCGATTACAATATATGTGCTCGATCAATATTTACTAGATTTGTGTGGTGGGTGGGTGGCCTTGGATGCTCAAGTTGTTTGGGATGCCGCGTGACTTATTCGGTTTATTTGGCTCGGATACAAATTGTGCCACTCACCTGCACAGCCTTGGCACTATGAAAGTTACGCTCACTGTATTCAGCAAATCTCGTCCATCGCCGGACGATCCTCGGCCATGAGGTGATGTACTCTAGCTCCGAATGCAGGTGGGCGAGATGTGCACCGTGCCTCACCAACTTGGCCGCCACCACGACTCCCTGCCCAACCTCCGAACACTCGCCTCCTCGCTTGTTTGACACAAGTCCCTGGAAACCTCGCCCCTTCAACCAACAATCTCGCGTTTTGTCTTGCCATTTTCTCGCCCTAGCCTATTCTTTCATTCAAGCATGCCTCCAGCTCGCACCACCAGCGACACGATAACAATAACCTATGAAGCTAGCTTGGGTGGCGACTTAGACGAAGACCTACAGCGCCGCACACGCCTAGGAGCCATGCGGATCGCCATCGCCGTAGCACGCAAGTGACGGAAGCCGAGGTCGAATAAACTCTCAGACGGGAAGGCCCAAACACCCGGCGCCATTGCACCTGGCACCATCGACGACGAAACCTTCGTGCCTCGACAGGAATTTGAAGAGGCCCTAGAAGGTGAGCACCGTGGTCTTCTTATCTCGTATCCCTCCCTGTTATCTGGCCTTGCAACTTGCTCACTTTGCTATGTACTCCTCTTGAGCGCCGCGCCACATTCCTGCTACTTCTTTTTGCAACATGTGTTCTCTTGTGTACATCTTCTTGTCCTTTCTTTCAATGAATATGTTTATTTCAAACGTATCATCCCGCTCACTTTTATGCCTTGTCCGCTAACCACTACTTGCGTCAACAGATGGTCACGCTCACTTCGATGAAGAATTCATCCCATTTTGTCGCTCCCACCAACCTGGCGAACGCGTCCAAGGTACAAGTCTCCACGATACACGAGTAGCCTTCGGTTCCTACGCTCTCATTCTTGACGCCGCGGTCCCCGCCAGTCACGATCTTCGGGTTCGCGCGGATGCCCAAGCCAACACAAATCCCTCCGACGATCGCTTCTTCTTTTTCCTGGGCGCCGCGTAGGGCTCATAGTTTCAGTGATTCGCCGTGGCTGCGGCCTGGAATGCATCTAACACGTCAAAGCCCGTAATGATCCAATGTATGTACCAGTCTACTGAAATTCGACCCTAACGTGCAGACTGAGACTGGCTCTAGTAGATGTCGATTCGTCAGCTCGTAGACCTAGCCAGACTCAACAGTGGTCGGTGGCTTGGTTGTATCAGTAAGCAGTATCTATGTTGACGTCTACACTCACTGATGTGTTTATCATAGACCAACGAGGCCAACCCAGTACTCACAAGATTCAAAACTAGCTGGGCTACCAGAACGCCGGTCTAAGAGAAGTTCAACACCCATAAGACGTACCAGAAGAGGGGCCTCCAAATTCACGGCTTAGCACCTCCTGATAACCCTCGTATGTGCACAAGTCTATTATCAAACCCGGCGCTAATATTCCCTCTCGGGCCGCGTCAGCATCCACATCGCGTCTCGCTCGTTAGCTTGTCTGGTCTAGAGGAGATCAAGCAGTCTCCCTCTCCGTCGCCTCAGGCTGGGCAGCCGGGACCGCCTCCCATGTTGGAAGTCGAGCCAGAACCGGTCTTGCGTCCTGCCATGTCGCCTGAGCTTGGCGCTTAAGTGCCATCAGACAACTCAACGCCCCCTCGCCGTCCCTGTCCCAAGATGCGTCCTCCAACCTCTCCTTCCACTCCTGCTCCCCGTCATCAACCGTGAGAGCTAGAATCTCACCAACCTCAAACTCAACCTCGCCCTCATTGTTGATTAGGGTTGAGCTCCCTCGGCATCGTTCCAGTGGCAGCCAAGGTCCCAACAACCAATACGATAGCCGCGGAGTCGAGAACCCACCCGTCCCCAATGTTTCCACCTTGGCGCTGCCACGTCCACCAACGGCCTCACTTGTGCGCGCGCGTTGACGGGTCCGTATAAGCGCCTGGCCACCGCCTCGACTGCGCGCAGCCAAGATAGTTCTTACCAAGGCTTTGGCCACGACGCCTAAACCTTACCCCGAACCTACGCATGCCCCTCCATCCGAGACCTCTGAGCCGCACTACCTACTGTGAGCTTTGACTTTGACCGCCGCCGCTGCCGTGCTCGCCCCAAAATAAGAAACCAGAACAGGCGGCGCAGCTGGCTATCCGTGGGTCAAGAAACAGTTCTGCGCCTGCGAAGAACAAGGGGGTGAAGGGTCCTGTCTATGAAGGGCAATGGGGCGAAGGGCAGAGGTACGAAGGGCGCGGTGTCCGCGGAGGGCAGGCAGAGGTCTCGATCGCCTAACAACGCGTCGGGGGCAGAGGCCAGAAGCAGGAGCAAATAGGGCGATGAAAGCGAGGAAGGGGGCAGGATACGTGGTAGTATACTATTAGGTACCGTCGCGCAGCTGCCGCCATGCAGCTTTTCTTTACATACTTTGCATTGATCTTCATCACGAATAGTTTGAGTTTCCCGCGTCTAGCATTTGATCATTTGCTACGCTCTATACACGATTCATTGTTTTTCTTTACTTAATTGTATTTGTATTGCGTATGAATTCAAACGCTGTTCCCGACATTTCTTTTGCCGGCGTATGTCTACCTTGGGCATTTCAGCGCGAATTGGCATCATTTGGGCTATCGACTCACTACTAAGCATATGAGCAATCCCAAGGAAAAGTACTTGAGTACAGCCACTAGTACACTCGTAATTGTACACAAAACTCAGCTTCCAGATCCACTACATAACATCAACAAAAACAGTACATGTATAGCTACTGAAATTAAATACAAAAATGAATAACCTGTCGCTGGGAGAGCTACCCCAACTCATAATGGACACGACCCATGAACGGACCCGCAGATCCTGGTGAAACCTCTGGTGGTGTATACAGAAATTTTCTCATGGTTAGGTAGGAGGCGCTATGACAATTCATGGTTGGTTCCAGGGCATCACCCTCGAACAGAGCATATTGCAGTGTAAGAAAACGCGAAAGAATATCGCATATGTGCTGTTTTTCCTGGCCAGCTCTGATTGTATGCGCGTGTTCTATGATATCAGTGAAGATTTTAGCTCCTGAAAGTCAAGAAAAAAACCACAAGCAATTCACCAGTCATCCTCGGAGAGCGGAATATAATTTTTACTTCCACTGATCCCGATCTCTGGATTTCTCCATAGCGGACGAGCCAGCGACAGAGGTGAGTTTCCAGCCTTGGGCGGCACGATAGTGATAGTGGCTTCAACCTCTATGGTGGGAAAGTACTGCTGGGGGGTAGGAGTACCGAGGTGGGTGGTCCGTGCAGAGCCGCCTCCGGAGCTGCGAGGGGTACGGGGAGCCTCTGAGGAGGTGTAACTCGAGCTGGAATGAGGGTGGATGGACGAGGTTAAACCGGGGCTAGTGAGACTATTTTCGATAATAAGTGATTCCGGTGCCAGGATAGCTATAGAAGAGGACCGGGCCGAGCCAGGAGTGTCGGTATTTGTGTCCAGGCTAACCAAAAGAGATCGAGATGTGCGAGCTGATGAGGGGATTGGTGATCTTCGAGGATACGGAGGCGAGAGTGAAGCGCTGGATTGCACGGCATCGGACGTGTGTATCGTGGGCGTGGGTGTGCGCTTAGTGGCGGTAATAGTAGTATCCTCGTACATGCTAGCAGGAAGTCTAGTTGGAATAGACATTCGACGCGGCTGCTGAAGCACCTGGGGCAGCGGCGGCGGGGCTTTTGTGCTTGTCGCGATTCTCAAAGCAGGGGGAGTCGGAGGTTGTAAAGCACTTGCATGTGGCGGTAAGGAGACGGGACGATGTTCTGTCGTCAATAATCTATTAGTGAGCGGCTTGGGTGGCGACGCTGTCAAGTATCGAGTGGTCGGAGGAGAGGCTCGAGTTCCAGATGAGATGGTCTGACGTCTCGTGATGGCCGTTGGCTTCGAGTCCTGTACTATTCGAATGTTGCCCCAAATCGAGGCGGTGGGTCGCGTCTCAGCCGACAAAGGCGAATCTTTGCCGGGAAGAGGTGGAAGTGGCCGGGGGCCTAGAGGTTTGCGCTTGAGCGATGGAGACGGAGGATGGACAACGATGTGCTTTTCGGCCTCTGTACCGGGTTTCACTTCGACGGGCTGTGTCGGTGAAGCAGAGGCAAGCTGATGAGAATCTGAAGCGAAGTGTGGATTGGGAGGTGCATGCGTGACGTAGGGCAGGATATCTGATCCGGGGTTGGGGGGTGGTTCGCGAGTGGTGTGCGGCTCCGGGGGGTTGCGCTGAGTGCTTCTATTTGGACTACTTGCGGTGGGGGTGGCATTGATAGACAGGAGCACTGGAGGTTTTGTATGCCGGAGTGCTGGTTTCTCCGTTAGCATTGAGTTAAGAATCTGGGCGGCTGAAACCCTGGTCTTGTCCAAGGTGACTTCTGGCGGGAGGTTCTGCAAAAATTTAATATCAATTAAAACCAACTGGGATTAGTTTGTTCAGCATACATTGCGTTTGGTTCCATCGTGGGAACCTGTAGAGGAGGCCACAGGTGTTGGCACTAGCGGGGGGTGTACGGGACGAGGTGGTACATCGTCGGACTTGGTCAACGCCGGGGCCCTGGCTGGTTCTGATGCTGTAGCCTTTGTATCCGTTGTTTCCTGGGTTTATCAACATTTGATCAAGCTAAGAAATATTGCCTCACAAGGCTGATGACCTACCTTGACAGGTCGCGAATACTTCGCTGAAGCCACGATCTTGTGCATGGTAACGTCTGGCGGGGGGTTCTTGAAAAAGTTCAACATCAATGAAAACCGGTTAGTTGTTGTATGTTTGTTCGGCATACCTTGGGTTTGCTCCTACTGTGGAGATCTGTGGAGGAAGCCACAGGCGTTGACCGTGGCGGGTGTACGAGATGAAGTGGATTGTCGTCAGACTTTGTCAGTGCCGGGGTCTTAGCTAACCCTGGTGCTGTAGCCTTTGTACCCGCCGTTCCCCGTGTTCATCAACATTTAACCAAGCTAAGAAATATTGCCTCACAAGGCTGACGACCTACCTTCACCGGTTGTGATCGTTCTCCTGAAGCCACGGTTATGCGCAAGGTGACACCAACTGGGGGGTTCTTGAAAAGGCTCAATATCAATGGAAACCAGCTAGATGTGGTGTGTTCGGCATACCTTGTATTCGCTCTTATCTTGCTGACCTGTCGGGGGGGTCACAGGTATTGGCACTGGTGGGGGATGTACGGGACGAGGTGGTCTGTTGTCTGAATTTGTCAACGCTGGGGTCCTGGCTGGTTCTGGTACTGTAGCCTTTGTGCCCGCTGTTCTCTAGAGTCATCGAGATTAGATCAAGCTAACTAATACTGCCTCACAAAGTGACAACCTACCTTCACAGGTCGTGAATATCCTGCTGAAGGCGCTGTCTTGTGCGAAGTGATATCTAGCGGGAGGTTCTTGATAATGTCCAATATCAATAAAAGCCATCAAGATGTGGTTTGTTCGGCATACATTGCGTTCGTTGCTATTTTGCTGACCTGTCGGGGGGGCCACAGGGATTGACACTGGCGAGAAGTGTACGTGACGAGGTGGTTTATTGTCGGACATGGTCAACGCAGGGGCCCTGGCTGGTTCTGACACTGTAGCCTTTGTACCGGCTGTTTCCTGGGTTCGTCGAGACTCAATCAAGCTAATAAATATTATCTCAGTGATAACCTACCTTCACAGGTCGCCAATATTCTTCTGAAGGCATTGTGCTGTGAGAGGCGACGTCTAGCGGGAGGTTCTTGAAAAGGTTCAGTATCAAAAAAAGCCAGCTAGATGTGGTTTGTTCGGCGTACATTGCGTTTGCTCCCGTCTTGCTGACCTGCTAGGGAAGCTATAGGTGTTGACAATGGCGGGGGGTGTACAGGACGAGATGGTCTATTGTTGGACTTTGCCAACGCCAACGCCCTGGCTGGTTCTGATACTGTAACTTTTATACCCGCTGTTTCCTGGGTTCGTCAAGGTTTGATAAAGTTAATAAATATTACTTTAGAGAGTGGCGACTTACCTTCACTTGTCGCGAACATTTCTGACATCCCGCTGTAGTACAATCCTTCTGGATCACCCTTGCGACAGAGCGTCGAAGCGACCAGCAATGGCCACAGAAGTTTAACAGCTTAGAATGATATGGCAGTTCACATTTCTTTAATGTTTCGTGCGCCATTAGCCAGGGGTTCCGTGCGAGCTTCATCCGAGGCTCCCACTTGTCGTGAATCCGCTGTCGCCAGGGTGCACTATGGTATGCATCCTCTGGCTCTAGATCCAAGGCTTTGGGGGACGTCTCAATACACTTTAGTTTGATAACCTGGGATATGTGTTCCTATCAGATGGAAATTACATTAGCGTTTGTTAAATCGGAATAAACCAACACTTACTATGACCCAGTGGAGAGTTTCGTCCGGAAGCTTGCAATGTGGCCAGCGTCCATCTCCACCAGCTACATCCGAGTGAGATCCAGAAAAGCAAATCTGTGTATTATAAAGGACAGTCAATTGGTGAGATTTGCAGTAAATCCACGGTTACAGACCTGAATGCACCGAGGGTCTGTTGATTGGTGGTTAAATAAAGTCACATCGAACAGCCCTCGGTTCTTGTGATATGCCACTATATGTAGGGCCTTCTGAACGTTATCCGGGAGTCTACACGACGGGTAGTGATGGTTGACATTTCTATCCGGCAGGCTAGGCGTTTGACGTACTCATCGTCTGGCATACCTAGCAGATCGACTTTCTTTCGCAGGCCACCCATAGATCGAACAGCAGCTATGATGGGGAATTAGTTTATGTCTTGTCCAGACCTTTGACCATTGCTTACCAACAGTATCCCAAACCACAAGGAACCTAAAGCGATTGAATTTAAACCCAACATATTCACTACAATTCTGCATGGACAGAGCTTACCTGATTGGAACACTAGAGGTCTTTACAGGAGGCGAGTTTCTATTCCCCGGCAGTACGTGTTCAAGACTAGTCCAGCGATTCTTAAAGTCCTCTGGATCGGCTACCAAACCCAGTTTATTCTACAACCAGATAGGCAATGAGCTAGGAATCATCCGAACCAGCAACATACTTACGATCAAAGAGGCTACTTTTCGAGCAATAAAAGCTCCCCGGGAGTAGCCAAATAAACTACAGACACCACGAGTAAGAGCTGGCAAATATATAAAGTTTTAAATATAGCAGACCAAATTTTGTCCCCAGGCACATAATGTTCAACAATCCACATATAGGCCGCCATAACTTGCTCCACTAAAAGCCTCATCAGGATCGCCGATAAAAACTGCCCTTAAGCGTCACACTTACCAACAGTGGGGCTAAACAAGCGTGCTATCAACCCGTGAATAAGTTTGTTGCTACCAACGCCAGGGATGTATTTAACTGAATGTTTTTCACCCTCATCGTCGATCGCCTTGTCTTCAAAAGGTCTGGAGTGAGTTGATCGCCCAGTTGAGCATTGTTCACTTACACAATCGCCAAATGTTGGTGTGTAACGCTGAAACATGCTTTCATTAATATATTATAAGTATCATGAAATGTTTTACTAACCAGATTTCTGTTTCGCTCCATTTTTTCCGGTACCATCGCAAAGTAGAATCAAATTTCGCGATGGCGAGGCCATGGTCAATGTGGTGCGTTTCTTGCTTGTCAATGTGATTAGATAACAAATACTGGTGCCACCGTGCTGAGGAGGATGCAATGACGCAGAATTGAAATACATACTAGAAAGCTTTCTTATAGAAGAATCACACCTGGTGGTCAAAACTTGTAAGCGTGATGGAGATTAGGCGAGAAGATGCTGGTGTCTGATCCCAGCGTCTATGCTCTGATAGGAGGTGCACAGCAATTCAACGAGGATATGATGCGGTTATGACGTGGCTTTAACCTCATTGCGCAGGCTAAATGGCCACGGCTTCGAGCCGACCAACACTTGTAAGGTTGCAAAGCACGCAGTTCAATGCAAAAATAGCTTAAATCCTCGAGGACGCAGACGTGGGCGTGACCAAGGTGGAGATACCCGGGGGAATCCAACTTGGGTAGGAGGGAAATCGTCCATGCCTCGAACTCGTGCTGCCCTTCTGAGCGTATATCCTAACCCTCGTCACCGTCCTGGTGATGCCGCCTAGAAAGCACATCGCAGTGGTATAGCATCCACCGGGCTGTTGTAGCACTGTATAGCTGGTGTAATAAAATCCGAGACAAATGTGAAAGTTTGCAAGCGCTGGCTAGCCGACGACCTATGTTCTCACGGGAAAGCCGGCGAACATAAACTCCGGCAGGCTCTCGGAGGCACACGTTTCATTAAAGGGACTGAACAAAGGAATCGAGCAAATAAATAGGATCGAGGAGATGGGGGTCAAGAGCCGAGATCGAGGAGACGAAATGAAAGAGATGAGATCGAAGAAATGAGGTCAAAGAACGCGGGAAAGGAGAGTTTCCATAGTAGTGAGAATAAGTTGCGGCGAAAAGGCACACAAGCCATGCAGGCTGATATCAATCCTGTGTTAGCTAGATCCAAAGTTTCAGCCAAAAGGCTACTTAAGTTCGGTTCAAGGAGCTTGGTTTATTCATAAATTTAGCGCGGTAGTTGTGAGGCTGAGCAAGAGGGGGCATTTGGCGCATTGTTGTCAGATTTGAGGATTGCTGATCAAGTCTAGGGCCAAGGGACACAGAAAAATAAGCGCCTGATACAGGACTAGGTAGAGGGGTGACTGACGATCGAGACCTTGGCTCACTTCGAGAGAATCGTGATCCTTTTTCTCAATCAAAAACATATCTGCTTATTGGCGCTCGGGAGCGCCCCGGCGTTCTCCGTACCCTCGAGAGGCTCAGGGAGCGCATATACCAGGCTCACAGGCACTTGCGAGCATTCATCCACGTGGGAGCAATCAGGAGCACACTGGTGGTGCTCCCGCGCGCTCGTGTGATCCCAAGCTATATATCCGGTCTCCTCTGTAGATGGGTATAAGATATATTAGATGCACTAAGCTCGACGTGACTCGGGCGCTGCATGTCGGGCGCATAAATTGAATCAGCTACCCTGGCTACCAAACTTTAGTAATAACATGACTCGGACTGCGAGAGTATAAATAATTTTCAATTCAATGGACAAGACAAATGTGTGAATAGACAACGGGAAATGTATCATTATATAAAATTGAGCACACGGAACGCGCCGTCTAAAAGCAAACTCTGAATTCTCGCACGTCGAGTGTGCTGTTCAATTCGCACGAAGCGGCCGAGTCGAACATCACGAAATCAGGGTACCTAGGATAGTGCATTATATTTGTATGTGCATGTGACGTCCATCTGGGCGTGTACTCAGCGTCTCAATGTTGAGTCAATATCAAGAAATGAACATTATTGTATTATTGCAGTTCTCATAAATGTTTGCGGCACGTGTTTTTTTCATCAAATAAACACCAAACCATGGCACTTCAGTTATTAGGCGACCTACTAAGTGTGGAAGTAAATGGATAGCTGCCCGTAAGAGCAAAACGCTATTCTCTCATTTTCTATCGCGTTTTGGGATCGGATTTGTGCCATGCTTTGTATACATAATTCAATCTGAGAAAATGTTGACGCTCTTATGCAACAATAATGAATCCACAGAAAGTGTTGGTGGTGGCCAACTACGCCGTGCTTGTGCACTTTGGGCTTGTTTAGAATAGGATAGAGTAGCCTTTTCCCCCTACGGGCAGCTATCCAGTGTGATAGCTAAAAAAACGCATTGATGAGTAGAATTCATTGACGGAAAGAAATATATCAAAAGTAGCCTTTCTGATCTTTATGTTCACATTCTTTCCAGAAATAGAGCACTATCGGGCAGCATATTGACACATGGAATTTACTGACCTCTTAGTAGTAATTATTAACGATTTTGATTGAAACACTTTGTTTAAACGGTGGAATCTAGTATCTTACTTCTCCTGAGTCCTGAAGCTGCATAAATGTCTGAACACACGTCTGCCCGACTGCAAGAAAGTCACAGCATGCATATACCTGGTATACAGGTCTATTGGCGTCCTTTGGCAGTTAAAAAAAAAAACAGGATAGAACTTGCACCTAAAACTTCCTTGGGAGGAGCAGTGGTTGAGAAAAACACTCGAAGGTGCGAGAATTCAGGGATTTTCTTTCAGCCAATTGATTCTACTCATCAATGCGGTTATCTTGAAATATCACACTTGCTTCCACGCTTATAAGGTCGCCCAATAACTGAAGTGCGATGGTTTGGTATTTATTTGATGAAAATACACATGCCGCAAACGTTTATGAAAACTGCAATAATCCGCCGGGTCGATGCATGTACGGCCACAATGATTGTGAGTTTGTCTGGGTGTGCGTGTCCTAAAGAATAGCTTGCATTGACTGGCATTATGGTTCAAAACGGTTTGATCCGGATGTGCGATATATTTTAAACAAAAGGGTACGCCTATGCGGGAGGAAGGAAAGATAGCCACAAAACACTACTTACAAACACCCAAATGATACTCCACCCTATCCAAAGATGGGACGTGAAGGGCCACCACGACCTCGAAACTTCTTTCCCAACTCGAGAAGCAACGAAAAGTCCCCCACTCTCCGCCTTTCCATCCAGTTTCGTTGGCTCTCCTTCATCGCTCGACCTGTCAACAGCATACCACTTCTTCGCCTGGTCGGTGTGTGTTCCCTTGATAATTAAAGCCGCGCCCGCCCAAACAGCCCACGGGGTCGCGGCCGGAAGAACGCGCAGCGCAATTTGAACATGCGCCGAGGTGAACAGCAGCGTCGACAGAGCCAGCGCGTGTAAAGCGTACGGGAGGAGCGTCAGAACCACAGCCGGGCTGAGCAAACATGATACTGCAGGATCCGACTTGTGGTGGTCTACTCGGTCCCCGTCGCCTATTCGCTTTCCGAAGACGCCAGTCCCTAACCACAAGAACCAAGCGCTAGAGCCTCCAACCAGAACCAGCATAGGCGCGGCGATAATAAAGTTCGGGATCTGAGCGACGGTCCAGTATCGCAAGAACCCGACGTCCCAGTAATACGATTGGACAAACCCATAGATCATTGGGAGCCGAGAAGCACACCATGGGCGAGGGTATAATGATTCGGTCGCGGTGGTAGTTGGCTCGATGCAAAATGTAGCGTATGCCATGAATTGATGAGCTGCGGAAGGTGCTATTACTAGAAATGTCAATAGTAGACTATAGGCTGTGTCGAAGGGCGAGATACGTCGTGTTGCGCGAAGGAAGGGTTTGAACGCGGAGAACAAGGTTGTGCGAGTTGCGCTGGATAAAGAGGAAATGGTCTCGGTCAAAACGGGTCGAGCGATTAGGTCGTATAGGATAAACCCAGACAAAAGGATCCCATTCGTACGGAATGACGTGGCGAGTGCAAAATACAATGCTCCAGGAAAATATCTTCGGTTATGACACGCCCGCATTCCTAACCACCAAATTAGGAAAATCAACAAAGGAGAAGAGAATTTTTATGACGTATAAGCACGCGAATTACGTACCTTTGAACGAAGACCAAGCAAAAAAAGGTTCAGCGTATGCGCTTCGAAACATAACCGGTGGTGCTCCCATCAAGACCTGAACCATCATCGCCAAAAGCGCAAAATCGTCTGAAAGCGTCACACTCTTTGTCAATCTATATCATGGTAGCCGTGAAAATCAGTGGTGGGATTAGAAAGGAAGCTAACGCCGAAGTGCAATAGCTAATTCCACGAACCGATAAAGTTCCAAACACGGCTCGCAAGCCAATAATCCTAGCAGGGTCACTTTTGTTACGAATAAAAGCCAGTCTACTAGCGGTTTTGCCCAGAGAGACGATGATCCGGCTTTCTCCAAGGGTTGGATTAAATAAAGAAGGTTTCGCTTTGCTAGGTCAACCAAGCGCAGGATAATTGGAACACCAGGAGAAAAGGCATATTGCTGCTCAAACAAGTACGTCCCACGAAGTGCAACATCATGATAGTAGAGAGCATCCCAGCGTAGACCAGCGGACGGTATCAAGCTAGGTGCTTCTATTAGGAGGTCGCTTGGTTTTTTTCGAACAAGCGAACCCGCTAGACTGTCAAGACCGGAGACGACGTTCGTCAAAGATTGGTTGTTTAATTCAACGCGAGATTCGTGAAGTCGTGGGTTGTCTGGCGGCCGCTCATGTTGAAGTAGGTGGGAGGAATCAAAGACGGGCACTTGTGAACCAACGAATTGAAAGATCAACGTGGCAACGACAAATCCTAGTCGCACTTTGAGTGTTCTGGACAGAACGTTGAGCATAGAAGCCAAGGACAGAACGCTCAGCTAGCAAGAATTATTTACGCGTTTTGCGGCCAGGATACACGCCTCTGAGGTTAGATCGTCGTCAAGTTTGGGGCATTGCCCGATTACGTAACATCAATATCTTACCACACCACTTCCCACGCCACAAAGTGCCCTTGCTCTCACTTGACCATTATTGAACACTAACACTGATCTGATTTTCAAGCACCTAGTCTATGGTAGTGTATAGAGGGTAAGATTACTGCTCAGAACCGCCCCCATCATTCGAGGCGAAGTGGGCGCAATGATCTATTTTTAGCTCTATTGCTTGTGGCTGACCGTCGGACAGCCTTCGCCACAGATATTGGACAGCATCGAACGGTCAGACCTTTAAGGAGTCTCATTGCGGTATCTCGACATCAAAACTGTCGCAGTGGAGTAATTGAGAACACAGCCTGGGGCTCGTTTCGGTAACCCAATGTAGAGTCTCAGGAATGCGGGTAGCTACAAGGGCATATGCATTCATAGCCGCCGCAAATTCATTACGATTTTAGGCCAGATGATACACAATTTCGCCGCTCAGCGCGACGCCACATAAGCAGACATTGCATAGAAGAGCACGTGGCGTGCACGCAATGCAGTGGGGCAACTAACCACGGAGATTTTCATTCCTAGCTCTAGTAATCCCAGTCTACCACAACGCCACTATGAAGTACGATCGCGCTAGAATTGTTCCATAACACACCTTTGATTCAAGCTCATCATAATCATTCACCTGAATTAAGACAACAGAGGCGCAGGCGGCTGGAGTGACAAATACTCTGTCAAAGATGCAGTAACTCCGCACGCACTGCATAAACTGTTCGCGCTTAGAACGGCTTTGAGAACTGTATATATAGTTACTGCTGGTACGAAGCAAAATATCAACACATTTCCTCCATCTCAGAGTATAACAACAACATGATCTTTACGGCCCTTCCGATTTGCGTTACCGCCGTGTTTCTAGCCCAAGCTGTTTCGGCTGGCCTCTTGACATTTCGGCAAGGGGGTCCATCTGACGACGACCTTTTACTTTCCTGTCCAGGTGCACCAGGTGTGTCAATATCTATTCAAATAGTTTGGCTTTACGTGTCCGACTCTGATACACATATATTCCCAGGCTCACCCAACATTGAGAGGGCAGATAGATGCGTCCTGAAGGACCCAGTACGCCAGCCTGATATTCGCTACTGGGTGGTCCTAGGAGCTGCACAGGGAAAGTAAGTACATAGGAATCATTCCCCACGAAACAATAATGCTGAGATAAACCCTCTTTTGAAGCTGTGGTGGTGGCACAGACCCCATTGAATGGACTGTTGGTGGAAGTAAAACGATCACTCGCACGGTGAACGTTGGATTAACCTCAGGCATCAACGTCGATGGTATTTCGATAGGAGGATCTGTTCAAATCTCAGATTCAATCGCTGTCACAGTTAGCGAGTCCGTGAAAGTGACTATTCCGCCCGGTCGGCAGGCGGTTCATGCTGCTGGTATCAACCACCAGGTCTTTTCAAGTAATGTCAAGATCAACTATCCCGATAGGGTTTTTGGCCACTACGAGGTACGGTTTGAATCCGTTAATCATGAGCACTTGCACTAAAGTAGATTTATTACGCTCAAAGTGGTACACTTCCGCGATCGCCACGGTGGCATATCCTATGGGTGATAACATCATCTATGACCCTCATTTTAGTGACTGCGGTAAGTAGCTGCATGTATGGGCGATATGTTAAATACGGATTTACTCACGATTCATGCATTTCAATAGGCACTGATCCCTATAACCTCAATCAGTGACGCCGCTCTGAAATCTTTGTCTTGGGGGATTGCAAACAACGTATTGCAGTTTGAATTTTACATATGTGTATGAACGAGGCGAATTTGGTGCCAATATATTTCCTTGTATGATAACTGTTACGCTTTCTGAGACAGACGGACGGCACATTTGGAAATGTTTTCTCTTGGATGCCACCTGCCTCTATAATAATCTGTGGGTTATATATATACCCCAGCCGAAGTGACCGGTTTTGTCCATTTGGCTTTATAACTCTTTTTCCCTGACGTGTTGAATACGTTCGTTGGAAAATACTGCCTTAAATAGCAACAATTCCATCGGTCCTACCTCGAGGGAACCATTGTAACTTCAGCGGGTACTTTCGTGGGCTGCAGGATATTCCTGGGTCGTTATCCGCAATGGGCTGACTTTTCTTTTAGACGGCCAATCGCACGCTTGAACGTTTGATGAATTCGCATATGGAATTGGATAACACTACTAGGAGTGACGTTACACGCAACCGAAATAACACGGAACTACACGACGTATGCGGGCCTCACGGAAGCCACAGATAGCCGTTCAACCGGTTTTACACGCCTTCTTGTGTCCCCCTTTCCAATCCTGTAGTTGGCAAGTCGATGAGCAGTAACGGGCCTTCTTACATTTGCCGCATGACAACAAATTGGGCTGACCAGGGCCACCGCACGACCAGCATGCTGTCTCCGAGTGGGAATTCGCGTTCTGTGTATTCGACGTTCCACGCCCGGCTGCAAAGCTGCCATCACGGAGTGGTCCGGCAACGCTCTCGAGATAGGAAACGGCGAAGATCGGAGAAATGGCAGCGCGCGTGGCGTATGGAAGCAATCCCTTCCACCACGAGATGTCCCACTCTGCCGCCTCGAAACCGATACCCTGGCCACAGCTGCAAATGGGACTTCGTTCAACCTCGAGCGAGAGAGGAACACCACCGTGAGCAGCGTATTCGCAATTGGGTGTATGCGACCAGGTACGGCATCGCTCGACAAATGCGGGTAAAAGCTTCTTCCACGCCGTCGCTTCTGCGCCTTGGGTTATAAGCTGCTCGTAGCCTTTGTCATGAGCGTGAAGCGCTCTGACCCCAGGGAGTAGCAGAGGCATCTTCTCCATCGAAAGTGGAACAATAGCTGCGTCGAGCACAACCGTCGACGCGGCCAGGTCGAGTCGTATTCCACCAATCATCACGACCGTGTAGACCCCAGTCCCCTTCGTAGGCTCGGAGAGCGCGAACACCCGAGTTGGCCCCCCGGATATACCGGCGTAGTGGGTAACCATGGTGTGCATGCTCTCCTTCAAGTTGATCAGGACGTTCTCGGGATTATTCTTCACAGATTCACCCACTGCCCGTTCACGGTCCGAGAGTTGAAAAACGCAATGGGTAAGAAGCCAGTCGAACCTTTTCCCGGGACTGATATCAAGCATCGGCATGCGCGCCAGGTTGGTATGGTGAAGGCTCCATGGGCTATATGCGTTATGTTGAAGGATTGGGAAGTGGTTGAGGGAGTACCCGCCGGTACCGATTGGGTTGCCGATAGGGACTATAACCTGTGATAAATAAACAAACACGTCAACCTCTAAGGCATATTGTTCGAGAATATTTGTACCTCAATGTAATGCGACTTGCGGGCAATACGAATTCGGCTACTGAGACCCTGGATGGGATATGGGTACGCTACGATATGATTTGACTCGCCAACAGCTACTTCCATCGCGCATGGTGAGATCTGCGTCGCGGAGACTGTTGCACCGTCTAGCAAAGCC
>MU132281.1:34353-69400 GCA_015039395.1 Ceratobasidium sp. AG-I
ATTTAATTGATGCACTGGACGTTGGCGTTCAAACTACAGCGCAACAACCACTTTGAAGGCAACCATCTAGACATATTACTCATTTAACAAGGAAATATATATATTTAGCATCACAATTGCCTTCGGTTAGCTAACCGTTTCAAGCCTCTGATGCGCCACGTCGCGCCTCGTCGCTTCCGCACGCGAGACAGCCACGTGTCACCACGCGATCTTGGCGGACCCCAACGCGCACACTCTAAATCTCGATTCAAATATACAAATGCGCCCCACATGACTGTCGCCTTCGCTAGCTACGCGTGTTATCAGTCACCCCTAGGCAAAAAAGACAGCTGACCGACGCATACAACATGCTTACCATAGCCCGACCAGCATCGGACCTCAACTGCCACACAGCACTCCCATACCGAACCGGCCAGCCTTCCCCAACACTCACAGCTGTCACGGCATAACCAATCCTAACAAAGCACGTTGGCCCACATGACCCGCTTACATAACCAGAGCCTAAATCACATGACGTGACGATAGAGCTATATCATCCATGGAGCGCCCCAACCGTCAGTCGCTGTTCTTGACGCTAGCCTAGGATGAACTCGACGTGTACGCCTCAGCCGCTCGCGCAGCTCTACAAACGACTTTTATCTTCTCTTAATTCCGGATCTGTTTCGGCGAGCGTTACTAGTGGAGGGAGGAGGTTGTGGCCGCGATGGAGTGCGGGGGAGAGGGTGACGGGACGAGCGGGGACGGGAGTGAGGAAGATGTCGACGATTTCGTTGGACGGGCTTGTCAGTTGGCCTCGCTGGCTCTCTATTTCCGCTATCCAGTCCGACATCACGACCGCGCTCAAGCAACGCATGCCTAAACCAACCAAGGTCAAGGCGAAATCCAAGCGACGGCCCGATCTCAACTCTTCCATCTACTCGCTTATGAACAGTCCCGTGCTGTTTGATCCTGTGCGCGTACCTCGGAACAAGATTGTTCTCTGTCATGGTGAGTCCTAGTCCGCAGACGTGGTGCGGGACAGATGAGCTTATGGGTAGTTTGCAGGGCTGTACGGGTTCGACGTTCGCGGACCGTCATTTTTTCCTAGATTGCAACTACACTATTGGTCCAAAGTGCTCGACATTCTACGCGGCAAGGTTGGAGCAGACGTAGTCGTCACAGGCGTACCAGGGTGAGTCTCGGTTTCTCATTCCCACTGCGCCACGCACGCACGTTCATCCAGCTAATCGCCCACGTTCGCCCCACCAGGACTGGCTCTATCCGAGATCGTGCTACCTTGCTCCACAATGTTCTCTCCGAACGCGTGCCCAACCAATCGGTCAACTTTATCGCCCACTCCATGGGCGGTCTAGACTGCCGACACCTCATCTCGACTATCCAACCAACGGAGTACACGCCTGTATCCCTCACGACGGTGTCCACACCTCACCGAGGAAGCAGCTTCATGGACTGGTGCAGCGCGAACATCGGAATCGGGTCCGGCGAGATGGAGCAGAGCGCCAAAGAAGCCATCACCGAGGCAGCCAAGAAAGCAGGCGAGAAATACGTTCCTCCATACACACTCAGCACACCTCTCCTCTCTCGGCCGAACCCCAACTCGTCAACGGCCGAACAAGCAACGAGCCTCGCCCAGTCGACGCTAGCTCAGTTGGCGACTCTGCCCCAATCGTTGACCTCGCTTTTGCTCGCGCTGCTCGATTCTCCGGCTTATGCGAATTTGACTACGCACTTTTTGGCCAACTCGTTTAATCCGCAGACGCCGAACCTCCCGAACGTGAAGTACTTCTCGGTTGGCGCTCGGGCTCCTGCGGATATGTCTGTCTTCCATCCTCTCTGGCTTCCCAAGACGATCCTCGACGCTGCTGAGGAACGTCATGCGGGTCGGACACCCGAATGGGGCGCGGATGAGGGTCGAGATGCGAGGCGATGGAACGGACACGACGGACTCGTTAGCATCGCGAGCGCACGATGGGGCGAGTTCCTCGGCGTAATCCAAGGAGTCGACCACTGGGAACTCCGGGGCGGCTCAGGCGTCTACTCCGACTCTCCCTCGTCTCCCAACTCCTCCGCAGGCTGGACAGAATGGGCTAAATCTTTCGGGATCTGGCGAGACGCGCGCGAGAGGGAGACTGTCGTGAGCCAAACGGACGGGAGCGAGGAGGGCAAGCAGCGGGCTGCCGTGACTGCTGCGTTGGATTGGGTCGTTAACACCGTGTCGTCGTCGCATGCTGCGAACCCGGGTGCGCCTCGGGATCCTGTAAAGGTGGAAGAGAGGCGGCTGGAGGAGGAGAAGAGGAATAGGGGGGAGGGTGTGCCGGTCTTTGATCTGGAAAGGTTTTATGTTGCGCTTTGTAGGAAGTTGTATGATGAGGGGCTTTGAGCGGTTTGGTTTTGGGTTGGGTTTATGTGGATGTAATGGTGTCGGGTGGGGAGGGGTGTATGATTATTCTGTTGTGTTGCATCTATCGGATATGTACTCATTATTTCTCGTTTGTCATGACTATCTCACACATATACGATTTTCCTCCTTATCATATCTCCTTATGACGTTCTTTTAGAGGTTAAAAGTCTAAACACGAAGACGTCTGCTCAGTAGCCTAACTTGATTCGAATCTGATTGGTGACTGGCCAAGGGAACACCGGCCCGGGCTGACTTGATCTTAGTCATCCATTTATCACTTCGCAGAACATTTGTCATTCACAGGAAACAGAGTTTGTTACATGAGAGCCAACCCTGTCAACCACAATTCAACATACATGTCAATCTGAAATATATCACGCCCAACCCAAAGCGACATATGCCTAGTTTTAAAGGGTATTAAGATTCCCACAACGCAACAGGGTAAAAGGAAAACAAGGAAAACTCACTTACGCTCTAGTAGAACCCGGCCTTTGCGAGAGATCCCTTGAAATATGTGGCCACAGCGCGAGGCGGGGTAGATTGCTTGCCCTGTCCGGTCCCCGTGACATCCGTGGGTATGTAGTTAGGCCCAGTGAACACATATGCGTGCTGCACAGGTCCCCCAGGTCGAGGAATGAGGAAGTCAACATAGCTGACGTTCATCGCGGCCCAACCAGTGGTGATGTTCGTCGGCCCTTCGAGGAGACTATTACTTGAGGGGCCGTGATTGAAGCTGATTCGACAGTACTTGTCTCCCTTGAAGAAAAACGCCTGGTCGGTGGTGTTGGGCACGACCAGCGCGGCGTCAATACCTGTGTCGAAGCCTGCTGCCTTCAACCCCGGCCAGCCCGAAGCAATCGTGTATGAGGTGGTGCCAGTAGACGTGTTCTGTCCTGCGCCTTGAGATAGAGTGGAGTTGACCCTCATGTACTGAGAGCCAGAGAAAAAGTGGGCTTGTTGGTCGTTCCCTGGAATGGGAAGGACAGCGTCGATATAGGAAAACCCGGTTGCTTTCAAGGCTGGCGAATCGTCGGCAAACTTAGCTGGGCCATATGCCAAGGTGTCGCTGTTGAGTGTAGAAGGGTTCCAATGGACCTTGATGTACTGGTCGCCTTTGAAAAAGTAGGTGTCGAAGTTGGTGTTGGGGACGTTGAGTGCAGCGCTGGCAACCATGTCTGAAACGATATTAGTGAACCCAGTACCGAAAGTGGTCATAAAGCTCCAAGACTTACTGAGTAGCGAGGTGAGATGTGTAGTAGTTGTCTGAGGGTAGAGAACGGGATGGGTGGTTGAGAGTGAGTGAATGAAATGGGGCTATTTATAGGCGCCTTGAGGCTGTATGCGCATACTTGTGTATGGACTGGCCACATCGATCAACCTCTCGGCGCAGTAGTATATTACGTCGGGAACTCATAGTCCGTCCGAGCACATGCCTTCTGCATTCCAAGGACAGTTTGAGGGAGGAAGACGAAATGTGCCCTAAACGGCAGAGTTGTGCTTCTCGAGTCGCTAATCACATATGTAGTAGCAAAAACAGAAATGAATTTAAGACAGGGCATATCAATTGGTATTAACAGATCTCATTTAATGATTCTCTATTGCTCCTATACCCAACCAACATTTTCAAGTATTTTCAAGCATTTTTACGTATCACATATCACCGCGCGAGGTGTCCTGTATTTTCAGAAAAATACATAAATACCCACTCCGCTAGATCTAAATTGGCCAGTCATTTCATCTATTCAGTGTCATGACATCACTTCTTCTGTGATATGACCTCATTGGCTGTGACAGTACCGCACGTGAGTCGACCGGGCTTGTCCTAGGTGTGGTCGGCTTAGGCCGTGCGGCGCACGTAAACCTTGAGTCAGCACAGGGAAGGGCTTCCAGACTGACATACCTATACTGAACCACCTCCTGACTCATTACTGCCAAGCCGCTCGTTAGAATGGTATTTTTATCACCCCCTCGTGCTGTATAGTACATGATCGAGGGAACTAAGAAGCAGCGGGTTACTCAGGGGCACCGGACTATATAATCCCCGGAGCCTTCATATAGCGCTGAATGAGCTCGGCTAATGGGTTTCTTCGATAAATTCAAGATTACTCGTCCTCTAACCGGAGACGGTGTCTATCAGCTCCTCGAGGTGTTCACTTTCTATCTCCTTAACTCGCTGCGATCACGGCAGTATCGATTCTTTCTGCCGAAATTCAACGTCATGTAGCCCTTTCTGTGCGGTAGAGTCCTGTATTTTGTAGCGGCAGACAGATAATAACGCCATGCACGGGCTGCCGATCATCTCACTCTTGCTATCACTTCAGGAGGTCGATTGAATCCAGTAAGTTAACGAAACACCTAGCACATGATTTGCTGGTCCTGAAAATGCATGTGTTTTTTGTAGGATCCCCAGGCCGGGGGAAGATATGAGCCGAACCTCATTGCGTTCCGGTCGACGGCAATATTGACCGGGCCTTCTAGCAGCCTATTACCGGACACGCCTTGATTGAAGCTGATACAACAGTGTTTATCTCCCTTGAATAAAAATGCTTTCGAGGTGGTATCGGATACTTCCATTGTGCCATCAACACTGTCAAAGCCTACTGGTTTCAACGCTGGCCAATCCCAAGTGATTGGTTACGGCAGAGACTATAGCGTCAGGCCGCTATTTCCCGTGCCGTCGAAGTCGACGGTGGCTTTCAAGTATCGAAGACCGGAAAAAAGTGTACCCGCTGTTCGTCCCCGGGGATGGGAAGTACAGCATCGATGTAGGAGAGTCCGGCCGACCTTAAGGCGGGTGAATCATCCACAAATTTTGGCTGGGATGTAAAAATAAAGATGTCAGCATAAGCTATAGTTGGTAGAAGAAGTCCTACTGTAGTGTATGCACTTGTTACTCGGCGACATATTTGTCCGTTCCTAAAACCAGGCGAGAATGGAATCCAGTACTCGCTGTGCCTGTTCGTTTTCTCATTTGACGTGGATCACATCACTATGATATTACCGTAATCGCTATATTACATTACCAGTGAAGGCTCTCATTATGGATTAATGGATTGCATCAATCTGTAGATTGTTTTAGTTTGGTTATGCGTTAATAAACTCACACGTGGGCTACTCTAATATCATGTTGATTATGGCAAAAAAGGTGGTAGAGACTGGGTGAGCTGAGCAAGATAGCGAGGTGGCCGATGCAAGAGACAAGGGTCAAAGTTTCGCGCGGGTAGCCCAAGTGAGACACGACGAGAGCCGCTCGCAAAAATGTACGCGTCAAATGTTTCTACTTCAAATCGGAAGTTAGTTTACCGGACGCTTATTCAACAAGTAGCGCGCATACTAAGGGGATCAGAAAGAAAATGAGATGTTGGCGGTCTGCATGCAGTGGTATATTTGACGCCGGCGGCTCCTGAGGCGTTGGGCGTGGGTGCACCTCACGAATGGGGGATTAGGTTGTAGGAGCCAATTATAGAAGCGTGTGGGGTCAGAAGACGCGAGATCTTTACAAAATAGCGCATAAAAGACGCATACAGTGATGAAAGTGCGGAGCGTTAGGCATCGGTAGAATCGCACCAACGGGTTTACAAATAATCGATTCAGTGTCCAATAGTTTGGTTTGTTATCTACCCTTGTCTCTCGATCCAACGCGTACAGCTATTTGTCCTATTTTTCTATTCTATAGTAGGGCATCTTTATGAATAGCTCATTGATAAATCTTCGAGGCAAAAAAAGCACTGACATGACCTGAGCTCCATAACAAGGCCGTTTACGCATTGAACATCGCTAAGCCCACGTCCAGGCTCGACTACGGTTTATTTCCAATGTCTTATCTTTGCCGGCTAGATGATTTTAATCTAGTTCACCACTCTGTGTGGAATAGCTCGAAAGAATTCCGGAGCAAGGTGACTAGCATGCCGCGCATGCTTTTCCCTCTAGTTTATGAAAGGTCGCACCAATAGGTGGGTGTGTATGTTATGCATGTACTTGTCTATGGTGCCTAGACGTTTCTGGTCATGTAGTATCGGGTTCACCCGGGGTATCTGTTGCTATCCATAGCCTCATCCTGTCTCGTGAATGCCTCATGTAGATATCTAGAGCTTTGATGCGTGGCATGGATCGTGTATTGTTCAGTTAAGCGTATGTACACTAGTATGAACAGAACCGCAGATATGGTAGGTGCTGAAACCAAGCACCATGCCTACAGTAACTCGGGAACCATCACGAGAAGAGCAATGCGGTAGCCGATTCATAACGTAAATACTTGAATGATAGGTCACTCACATGAGGTCGAAAAACAACCATGGATTTCAGTAATCGACCTAAAAAAAACCCCGATGGCCGCTATGCAGTGGAATCAACGAATACCAAGAACCGCATAGTGCACGCCACCCGAAACACGCTATAATTAGCCCAAATTGGACTGACTGAGGTCTCCATTAATAATGCTGCCGGCTGAGTCATTCGGATTGAGTCTTTGTCATGCCTCATTGTGTCTGATATAAATACAACGACCACTGGACGAACCGTTATACCTCACTACACTCCTCGATTATTTCTTACCAACCTATTTCCAACCGAACAACATGCCAGGAGAGACGATGCGCGCTGTACTTGTAAAAAACAAAGGCGAGTCTGCGGATGATTTGTACATCGGCGAACGACCAAAGCCGGTCCCGGACGCCAAAGAGGTTCTCGTCAAAGTACGTCATATGTTTTTCCTGGCCTACATCTTCAATTCTAATTGAGCTTATTACGATACAGGTCGTTGCGTTTGGATTAAACCGAATGGATCTCATGTACGTCTGTCCTACATCTCTCGCCAAGCAGATATAAATAAATTTCGAGCAGGCAGAGGAAAGGAGAGTACCCCCTCCCAGCGGGCGTGACCGATATCCTCGGTGTGGAGTTTTCCGGTACGATCGAGAGTGTTGGGAGTGAAGTAAAAGAATTCGGTGTGGGCGATGAGGTCATCGGGTTGGCCTATGGGGTGAGCAACTTCTTTCATTTCTGGTGCAAGAGTCGATTCTGAATTAGAGTATAGGGAGCCTATGCAGGTCAGTTCTGATGACTATTTCAATGGGTGATATGATTGCTAACGAAGTTAAGTAGAGTATTTGACGTTGTCGGCGGGGAACGTGATGCATAAACCGAAGCATTTGAGTTGGGTCGAGGCCGCTGCTATTCCCGAGAACTTTATTACTGGTGCGTCGGTATCTCGGTTGCTTAAATTATTACAAGACTGATATCGTTGCGGGGAATAGCATTCCAGGCGTTGATTACGATATGCGAGCTCAAGGCGGGGGAGGATGTTCTCATACATGCCGGAGCGAGTGGCGTGGGTGTTGCCGCGAACCAGTTGGCAAGCGCTTATGGCGCGTGAGTTCTTTTGTTTTCACCTTGCTAAGAAGACTTTCTGATTCGAGGGTTGATGGGGTTTAGGAGGAATATTATCACGACTGCCAGCTCGAAGGAAAAGCTCGATTTCTTACATAATATGCCAAAAGGATCTACGCACGGGGTCAACTACAAAGAGCAGGACTTTGGAGAGGAAGTCAATAAGATCACCAGTTCGTCTCTTTCTCTTCTTTTGGTATGCCTAACTTTTACTAATCGTCGGCGTAGATGGCGAAGGCGTGAACGTGATCATCGACTTCATAGGGCCTGACTATTGGGAGAAAAACGTCGAAGCTATCGCGAAAGACGGTCGACTTGTGTTCCTTGCCTCGATGAGTGGTATGAATATATTATTCCTTTCTATTTACTTTCCTCAACAACTCATATTATTGATATTCTTCAAGGTTCTACGATCACCAACTTCAATGTTCCCAAGCTCTTCTACAAGCGTATGCGCATCCAGGGCTCGACACTCCGCTCTCGGACACCCGAGTACCAAGCTGGATTAGTTAAACGGTTCTGGGGAGAGTGTGAGAAGAGATTCGAAGAGGGCGAGTTGAAAGTTTATATTCACAAGGTACGTCACGGTACCGAGTTTTCGGTTTTGTGTCGGCATGCTCATTTATGAATGGTGCGTGCTGGACGTAGACGTACAAGTGGACTGAAGTGGCGGAGGCGCATAAGGAGATGGAAGCAAATAGGTCGATGGGGAAGATTATTGTTGAAATTTCATGAAGGTGAAGATAAAATGGGAACGTTGTAGCGAAGGATAGAATGAATGTATGCAAAGCCACAGTAATATATCAAGAGCAGGCGCTGCGGGTAGCGTGTATTACTTGTTGGTAAGACCAGGGACCTGCAATAGGACTTCCCGTCTGAAAAATAAAGCGCTCTGCACATAATGCGCGGCTGAATTCATTGATGCATAGTGATTGCGTATGTGTCAAAATAATGTAGGTATAGCTAGGCAGATATGAGCAGGTGATTAACTGGAGGTTTATTGGCTCGTGTGGTAGTAGCCACTCGTTCCGGACGCAAACGCAACCTAAACTGAAGGGTGGATCTGATCGTTAGTCACAAGCGAAAGATGTTGTTGATATAGGGAACATTGTAGACGTAGCACTTGAATCGATCATGTGTGGCTCGGCATTCTCCTAGAACATTTATTTAAAGGGAGATTTAGCAATTAGTTGATCTAGTCCGACCACTGGACAACGTTTTGGGGTGTAACCACGCTTCCGTGGTATCTTACAATCACACACGACGATTACTATCTCATATGTATTTTATGCACAATGCCGATTTCGCTCTTGCGTAGCTCAATACACCACATACTGTACATGCAAGGTGAATCACAGTAAGCTTCGCGAAGGTTCTACTGCTACGTAAAAGCCCATTGAGGCATGTGAGTAGGTACCTCGACTTTTGCGGGCATTCCGTTCACGGGCAGCCACTAAGCCTGCTTGGTTCATCTTGGTTCCAGCCGGGGGTGGTACGTGGGTCTAAATCCTGACTGTTCGGTCCCCCAGCTCCAGCGACGTTTCCTATTGGTTCCTGCCCTCATGCTTTTGTACTGCCGCACTAAGAGAGGGGAACAAAGATACAGCTCCGGCTCAGATGACTTTGGTAGATTTGGGGTGTCCCCCAAACCACAAGGCACGGTCGTGGTGAATCTCGATCACAGCTCTCGGAGTCATTTTACCAGGGGAGATCGATTTTTTTGCTTTAGGTAATCAGTTGTTCTCGAGAGCTCAGCTGAGTTGCTATTTCAAAATGAATAAGCTTCTATCACATGGATCACTTCAAAAGCCCCCATCTCTGAACAGAGCGGTAGAACTCATCTGCTGGGGGCTCCAAATCAACAGCCAACCTACATGTCCAACCAGCAACCGAAACTCATATTAGTGTTTTGCGATGGCACCGGCATGGATGGGAATCTCGCGGACCTAACAATCGGTCAGGTTCACGACCCTAAGGATTTCGTAGCAAATGACCCCTTACTTTGGTTTCTTTTCCGCAGCCACAACTGTTGATGATGGAAGCAGACAACGCCCTACGAACGTTTTGCGACTTTGTAAGTGGATAATAAATTCATGTTGCGCATTTAGGGACCTTGATTCCACACATTATTAGCGCGCGCTGTATATCCTGTTGACCGGTACGTCCTTTGAAGTTATTGTTTATGATTCGGACATGAAACCGTCGAAATATCGAATCCTACAGAAACAACCGTCGTCAAATTGTATTTTATCAAAGTGGAGTAGGTAGCGAGGCCGACTTTTCAGGCGATTCCGTTGTTCCTGTGGATATCTTGCGTGAGTTCGAGACTGGTCGTGCTTGGTCCCGCACTTATGTACGATCTGTTTACAGAAGCACTTGGTACAACTGTGGGTGAGTCTGGGTATAAATGCTAAGTATAATTACACATTGATCGTTGTAATGGACTTAGCTAGTAAGATTCGTGATGCATACGCATTTATAGCACAAAACTATGAAGAGGGCGATGAGATCTGCATTTTCGGGTGGGCATTATTGTATGAACATTGCCCGAGTTAGACACTAAATTTCAGTGTTCCAGGTTCTCAAGGTATACGTGCAGCCTGCTCCGGAAATAATTTCAACTTACAGCTTAATAGGGGTGCATACACTGCACGCAAGATTGCCGGACTCATTGTAAGTGCCACCACCCGCCATTCCACCAATATCTCACTCGTTTCAGTACAAAATCGGACTTTTGGATCGAAAACAACTCGGGTCATTGTTTATAATTTGGCGCGAGCTGGTCGCTGGCAGCCCACCTCAACCCCGACCTGGTAGGGAGATCAGCATCAAGTAGGCCCAAGTATTAGTTGGTCTACAGTTTCTCATTATCTGCCCACAGATGCGTTGGAGTCTGGGATACAGTTGGCGCTATATACAACGAGATCAATGCGTTGAACATTATCGACACGGACCTGCCGCCAAATATCGAAGTTGCCCTCCATGCATTGTCAATGCACGAGAACAGAAATAAATTTCTGCCAACGCTCTGGACGATACCAGAACCAGGTTTGAGTGATAGACAGACACTTACACAGGTGAGATAGTTTGGTCTCCATGACCATGAGGCACATGAAGTTCCGTTAATCTTTGCTGGGTTCCGTAGATGTGGTTTGCCGGCGCCCATTCCGACGTTGGGGGCTCGTATGAGCGGTCTGAACTTGCCGATATCTCTTTGTTTTGGATGGCGGTAAGCTTGGTACCAAAAGTCTAAGTCTTGGTCTTGCTCAAACAACGCAGGGGATGATCCAAGGCTTTATTCATCTTGATCTTGACTTCCTCCGTGCAAATGCTCAAAAGGATCCAGAACCTTGGGGAACATCTCAGCCGCATAATTCATACGAGGAGCTTCCTTTTGACAAACAACTAATCATAGGTCATGAAACTCGGCTAGAGAGCAGTCAAATCCAAAAAGCATCAGTATTCCACTTGAGCGTCCAGTTCTCTCCATTACAGTTAGCTAATCCTGAAGACATGATAACGATGCAGAATATTAAGGCGACATTTGGACCTACTTGGAGCCCAACTTATCCGAGGCTCAATAATTTTGAAGAAATGTGTCGCAAACAATGGGGGAATTCTCCTGTATGTCTCCTCCTTCGTATTTATGATACTAGCTTTTACTAATCACCCTAACAGCTCGAGGGAGTGGAACCTTCATTTGAGCACCCGCGAGAGCTGTTTTCTCCACCGGTGCAAGTTTCTCAGCCGGAATCCGGGGTTGACATAAATCCGTAGGAGCGACGAGAAGGCAGTCTTGGGGAGCATGATTTATCAAACTTAATAGAAAAAACATCGCATGGCAATGATAACGTGTTTCATTAAAAGCCTGGGCCTATTTCAATAACGAAGTCATCCAAATGCTGTCAAGAATCATGAATAGAAGGTGGACTGTACGAGGGGTTGACGTTCTTGGGGCTTTTCTAATCTTTTTGGTAATTGGAAAAGTGCAAACAGGAGCTAATTGGTGTGACGGGCGAGAATCTTTCAATAATTATTTGTACAAATCTTTGCCTCTGCTAAATCTTTGTCCAAAAGCCCGAAACTAGCTTGGGCACGCGCGAGGAATCATTCACGCAAGGCGAAGCGTAGCTGCACACTGAAAGAAATGTAGGTAAACGGGCTTCGTATATCAGCAGATAATACAGTACTGCACTGTTAGAAACGAGATTGAATATACCCCAAAAATGGGCCTGTGAACGGCGCGAGACACCTCCTGCCCTTCAGTGTTCCACCCAGTGATACTCATATGCGACGAAATCCTGCGCCTCACGTCTATTCACACCTCGCTGCGCCTGGCTCAATAGAGAGCCTTCCAAGCAGTGATAAGTGCCTAAAATGACGTGTGGAGCACAGAAAATGTCTCGCGCCGCTCACAGGCCCGTTTTCCTGGTATACCCAATCTCGCTTCTAAATAATGCAATACTCCGCTAATACAGACAGCTCGTTTATCTATATCTATTGCAGTGTGCAGCTACGCTTCGTCTTGCGTATTTCATAACTGTTGGTTCGCGAACTGTGCGGAGTTGTAATCAATGGTACGATTGCAAGGTAAATTCTATTACAGTACATGTCACGATCAGGAACCAACACATTGCCCGTTCGAGCAGTCAATTATAGTGTGGCTGCCGTCATCAAGACGGAACACAGTTTCGGCAGTTTGTAAAATCCCGTTCTTCACAGCGCAATACACGTGAATTGTATTGTTTGCGAACGTACTCGGTTCTCCGTCGTCGCCATAGTTGTGCCCGTGTTGGAGATTTGTAGCGTTGACCGAGAACCGGCCGCGACAGTTTGAGGCGTACGGCTCGGGACCTTGATACACTTGTTTCGAGGGAATCGTAGCTCCGGTCCAGAAGTAGTTGTTCCAGTCGTCGCTTTTGGGAGCAAAGAAGTTGAACGGGATAGACTTTGCGGTATTCATGTCTTTCTCGGCGATGCAGGGAATAGCCTGTATAATGTAGGGTGGGGCACCCGACGGGTTCTGTTCAAGCGACGACTTGTAAGAACGTGAGACGTAAATGCGGTCGGTGGCTTGCTCACCGTGACAGCGAGACATTTGTTAAGGGCAGGGATATAGAATCGGCCGTAATAATAATCGCTGGGCGTAGTCCACTGGGCGTAGTTGGGTTGGCATAACTGGTGGAAGGGGTGTCGCTACACGTTAACGAATGCCCCGTCAGAAATAGAGAGTCAACCTGCCTGAAACTCGGCGGTTATATTTGGATGAGTGCCTGATTTGTAATAGGCAAGTGTGTTGTTATAACTCCAGGAGTACGGCTTTAGGCCAACATCTTCTAGCTCAGGTGAGATCATTAGTTTCTCTAAATAATATCCTGCTGCTATCGTACATACTTGTTCCTGTTATATCTCGGAATGGTCCTGTGATTAGAATGCCCCCTTCTACCGCTTTGCAAGTGGTAGTCGCAGCTTGGACAGTGCTGACTGCCAATAAAACCGCGGCGAAGAATGACGTATGGGTGGTCATGTTGAAAGGCAAAATCGAGGACGAGAGTAGCAGAGAGCCGAGGATCTCGACTCTTATATGCGCGATGCACACAATTTCCACGTCTCACTGTCCATGCGCCGAGTCGCCGAGATGCGGCAGCCCTGGAGCAATGACATGATCTCACACTTCATTTCATTTGTGCTCGGTTCATGGACGCCCCATTCGAGGAATTAATTTGTATTAATTGTCAGCTCAACTTGTAGCATTCAATGAAGAACTGCCAGCTTCCGCCACTGAATTATCATATCATGTTTCTCATTAGGTCGTCCGAGCTCAAATCAGGACGCATACATACGGGCAATGCAATCATCGCCGAACTCGCCGAGTTTAAATTTACATAACAGATCAGCCCACGACTTACACTAGCCCGCCGGCCGTACAAGCCTAAACTGGCGTTCGATAATATACGAGTGAGAACGTGGATTCGGAAAACTGTGATGGGGTGATGCCTTGGCCTCGAGTGATGATGTACTATCAGGTGGGAAGTACGATAGATATTGAACCGCGAGGACAAAGGCTTCAATCTATTTGTATATAGCCAAGACTTGAATACCCGCTTTAGCGCTACATACAGGATACGCTAAGCGGGGTCGTTGCTCGATTGGTCCTCCTTCCGCAAGATATAAGATTCTGCAATTAGATTATGATACTTTAACCTGACGGCGTGGCCTCTGACTGCATGACCAGCTATTAAGTTACAACGGAGTGCTTTCACAATTTCACGGATTCTGCATTTCAGAAATGTCATGGATTTAGAAATAAAATCAGAAATCTTGTTTTGTTTAGGGTTACAGTGTCTAAATCGTTCGAGTTCGGCTGTGACGAATGCATGCTCTTTGGAGTAGCGCTACGAGCAATTTCTAAACTAGTAGTTTTCGCCAATGCGCCAATCATTGATAGATTGGGTACGACATCAATGGCTTTCAAAGCGTGCTCTCGATGTAAAGGGTCCAGATGGAAGGTCACGGTACGTTTCTTTTACGGCGCAATTGGGTTGCCACTGAATTAGTAATTGACTAGCGTACTGATTCTCGCATCGCAATCCTTCTCCTTTCAACCAACACGCCCAAGGTCACTCGAAGGTGAGTAGAAAAATCCGATTGCATAAAACTGTAACTCCATTATTCCTAGAGACGTGGTACTCCGTACAAAGTTCAGCACTGCGATCATGCGAATTTCAACTCCTGACGAATCACAGACGCGCAGCTCCGAACATCTAATTTTTAGAACGCCCCGCTACGCTGGATATCGGATCTCCATTTCTGGCTTGACGCTTCCAAAGAACTTGGGATTCATAGTGGCTTTGGGGGAGATGCAGTCAATGTCTGGCTCTACGTCCAGAGGAGAAACGAGTGTATGCGTGATTGCTCGTTCCGGGTCATGTCCGACGAGCTGGTGCATAACGGGCATCAGCTTCGTTACGTCGTGGTCACCCAGAAAAATGATACTAGCAATGACCTGGTAGAAACAACCACCGACGTGGAGATCAAAAAGAGCCTGTTGAGCGTGGGCATACCTGTTCGGGAATGGATTATTATGGATAACCCCGACTTCATGAGGTATGTGAAATTTTAACCCCAAACTGTTTGGTAACTCAATGATCTCCTCTTTACAACAACACAGATGGTTTTGAGGATTTTCACGAGCCAGTGTCCCATTATGTACTATCATTAGTTCCAAAATAAAGATGTCCTTCAGTTCCGATACAGCAGCTAGCGACTTATAAGTGGTGTGAGAACTCCGTGCAAAATGTGAATTTACGTGTTGATCACATCTTCGCGTAGCACGTGCAAGACGACGCGCGGGGGCAGTATGTTTCACCGTCGCATTCTCCAGATGATCGCATCCTAAATATGCCTGATGCCCAGGATGATTAGCCAAACAATGCGCGTCTAACATGTGAGGGGTAATTTAACTTCGGTGGCGGTTAATACATGAGAAGAACACCGGGGTGTGATCTGGGTGCGGAGGGATCGGCCATTGTGGCGAGCCGCCTCTGTGGGCGACCCATGGAATTCATAACGTGATGTTTGTTATGACCATTGGAAATCGGTGGACTAGAATCTCACCTGATTCGAGCAATCGACATATGTAACAGCCTTCGGAACTCTCGTAAGAAAAGTGTCACAATAGGGAGACCATCCAGCGAATGATGCGCTTGGCGGGGACTGTTAGTTCTCTAATTGCTAAATAGTCACGTGACCTGCTCGCCGCCACATTGCGCGACCATCCCTTCGTTACAGATACGGACACAGCCCTCCCCCGCTTTAATTCAGCTGTTATGTGAGTCTTTTAACCTATTCTGCTGACCGGGTAATTGGACCTAGCTCTTTAGGCCTCCCTACCTGTCTGGATATCGCATCTCCGAGTCCGAGCTCCTTACTGCTTCGAAGCGATATGGACTCTTCACAGACGACGATGGAGACGAGCTGTCTGTCTGGTACTATCTCCAGAAAATAAATCCCTGGATGTACGGCTGCAAATTCGAGGTTATGCTAGGTGAATACCAAGTACGCTTCATGCTGGCTACCAAGAAAAGCGAGACCGATACCGGGCTCGTGGAAGAGACGGACGATATCAGCCTCAAGGAGAAGCTCTTGGATGTGGGTATTCCTATTCGAGAGAGGATCGTATTAGACAATCCTCCGTTACTCAGGTGAGAGCGCTTCCACCTCAATTTTGCTAGACTGGTTCAATAGGTTGCTACTTGTTGCCGACTAGGTAATTGATTGCGGGCATGATTGAAGCATATTTGGCACGAACAATATGGATTGAGCCGACCAAGCATGCTCTGACTTTGTCAAATAGTGCAGATGAAACTCGTAGAAATGTTTGTAGGTGTCCGGATATATTTATCAATTGTTTATTTGTTTGCGAATCCCGGATGAGTTTATGAGATGGAAGAATTGATGCGGTGCCACCGTAAACGACAAGGTTAGCATCCCCGATATAGTTACAAACCTATTATGAATCCGGCGCTCACACTGACTCTTTCTACATTAGTGTTCCAGACATCCTTCGTCGTCCTGGGTCCTCTCGACGAAGAGCTTCCATGTGTGCGACCTCGATACACAAAACCTTCATATGCTACTAGAAATGTGCTCGTGCCGCGGGCGAGCAATTTTCTCATATCTCCGCGAAGGAGGTAGATATTCGTGGTCTTATGTAGTGTTGTCTACTGTCCCTTATTGTAAGTATAAGATATTGTTGGTCTCAGGTTTATACACTTTGTGATTGATAGAGACGATTTTTATAGGGTTTTATATCCAGAATTCTACATAAACATCATTCGCAGCAAGTCCCACGGCATCGACCTGTTGGGATTTTAGCACATTTATGTATTCTGAGCATGTATTCGGAAATTGTAACCCTCGTCCAGTATCCCAGAAAACTGAAGTCATACATATACGAGCCCCGGAGCTTTTTTGGCTACTGCATGAGCTGATTGGGGAGCGGCGTCTTGATAATTATATTCATGAAAGAAAGAGAACGGCAAACAGAAGTAGGGCTCAACCTCAGAACCACAAAATACAGTATTTATCTACATTGCACCTAGATTTCAACTGATAATTACTGACATTGAACAATCTACTGGGTGTAGAGGCGAGCTTGATAGCTCAAAATGACCGAATCCAGAAGTAGAATTGATTGACCGGGAGAAATTCCTTGAATGACCCTTTCTCTGAGCATCGCTCTCGGTCACTACTCCCCTCATGAAACGCTGGGCACAACTTTTGTTCTGTTTTCGAGCCGCCAAATGGTTGCAATAGATTTACACGTTGATAAATGTGCACTATAGTTGCTCTGCACCCCAGATGGGCTCGTATTATGGTGCTTATGCAACTCCTGGGCTTAGGGCGAGCCCACCAAATGTAACAATATCAATTAGGTCTTTTAGTGCTTAACTGACAGAGAGTCGTTCTGCTGATGTGCTCAACAGACTAGGTACTAGGCAACGGAAAATGGGATTGGATAAAGAGGATTGAAGAAGCCGAATCTCTCAGGATTGGCGACTAGAAGTTCACAGGGGCGCGTTGTTGAGGATTACTCGAAAGTCTTTCGATACTCAACGCTTCTTAATGCGTACAACGTAATGGGGGACTGTATACTAGCCGGTGCCTTCAGTAGACGAGCCATAGGCTCTGATGTACATGCGGCTATAGAACATGATAGAAACAGACACGTAGGCAACATGTATAGACCGTAGCCATGAGCTACACATTAGGCAATTGACACGAGTATAAGACGAGTCATAACGAGACGCATATATGTGCAATAAGTGATTCCAACATGCTGTAGCGGTGGGTACCGCTGTGGCACGTGACCTCCCATTTCCCGACTCCTGTACCTCTCCTCCATACAGCTATAGGACACCCTTGCATCCCGCACCCCTCCAACGCATATAATTGTAATAATAGTTATGTGTCCATCTGGGCGTTATTACTATGACACCCAATAATAGATAGGTGATTGCCCCCCTTTCCTAGGGTAAACCGCTACGAGCTTACTAGAGCGTTGAGATAACTACACCTACCGTACCATTCTAACTCAGACGATCCCTAGTGTATCTGCGAAAAGCATTTTTTATGACACAAGATTACGATTGATGTGCAGCTAACCATCATCTGATACAAAATAGACAATCCTTGTAAAATCAACAATGATAATACAGTACTACGGAGCGAGTGCGCAGGTATGAAGGAAATTTCTGAACTCCGGTGATGTGATGGGCCACACCCAACGGCCCGCCAAACGCACACGCCTAGCCACATTCGATTGAGGATTAATGTTGAAGAAGGAGGCAGTCGTCTGGCAAATCAAAATACCCTGAACGGTACCCCCGCCGTGGGCAGCGTCGAGTCCTGCGTTCAGAGCGTTCAAGTAGGAAAGAATTTGTGTGGTTCCCAACGCGAGGACCGCAGCGGTTTCCTGGGCCTTGACCTCGATCACGAGTTTGGCTCTATCATTACGTCCATCGGGACTGAACCGGCAGATAATAAAATCCGGTTTGAGCCAATCGGCCACTCCTTGTACCTCTCGGTGGTAGGAATCGGTCGACATTCGGCGGGTGCTGTGAGGATTGAACTTCCTAATTACTGCTTGCGGCTTTACCATCAGCTCCCATGATAGCGGGTAGTAGAACTGAAAGACGGTGTTGAGTGGTCCGCAGAATGAGTCCTCGTAGTGTGGCGGGTTGGCTACCAAGCTGGCAATACGAGCTGATATATTCAGTGGCAATGGCGGTGCGACTTGCATACTGGTGACAAATAGATTCAAGAATTAGCGCTTATCAACTATACCATATTCTCATACCCAAAAGGTAAAGCAACTCTCACCTAGATTATAATAGTTGAAATCGGGTCGGCTGGTACTTTGGTGGAAGTGAAATCGACTATCACTAGGTTAAGTCAGCATTGGTTGGTGCATGGTTCAAGGGATGCGCGACTTACCTAGAATAGCGGAGCGGTACAAATTGAAAGGGCAGTGAGTTGGAGAATGGGTCAACGATGGTCCTTAAATAGCTTGAACCAGCCCAAGAAAAAACATTGCGAGTACAATAGCCTTCACTGTTTGAACTGGCCGACAAAGTAGTACGCCAAAGCTATCCGGTGGCCACACTGACACTGTCGCTAGAATTGCCACCCCTGTACATCGTCATTTCACATTTTTACTTCTCTCCTCCTTTCATGTTTGCCACCTTCAGGCCCGACGCCATTGCCACCTTCCTAGGTGTCCAACTTACCGCATTCACTCTGTGCGCCCTACCTACGGCTGTCATTATGCTGTATAGATGAGAATCGTTCCTGCTGTATTCAATTGCTCAGGCATCACTTATTCACTTCAGTTGGTCCTGTGCGAAACGCAGGCTGAGCGGATCCAAGTCTATACGAATTAACGAAAACTACAACGACGCATGTAAAGTGCGATTAAATACCCGAATTGCCCTGAATGTGGTCACTGGGCGTCTACTTTGAAAACACGTGTATGTTGCCACTCAATTTCCAATCGATTCTCGACTCCGAGTTGCCACACCCACGATCTGTTCCTTTCACTGGATACGCTTGACAATACGGTAAGCAATACGTGCAGCAACATCATGTCTGCCTATATAAGTACCCAGATCATCTCCAGACACGCACTACCTTCCCGCATCCTATAACATAACCATTATGTGAGTTTCCCCCTTCAATATGCTGAAGACGTGTCCAACCTGATTTTCCTCACTCAGGTCTCCCTTCGTGGCTGGGTACCATATATCTGCATCTGGTCTATTGAAGGAGGCACAACGTCTCGGTATCTTTACGGGGCCAAACGAAGGAGATGAGGTTAGCGTTTGGTACTACCAGCAGCAAAGGCACAAATGGATGTACGACTGCGACTTTGAAGTTGTAATTGACGACGCAGGAAGAATGAGCTATATGCTAGCCACGCAGAAGAAAAATACGCATGGAGAGTGTAGGGAAACGCAGAAAGACTATGATCTCAAGACCAAGCTCATAGGAGTTGGCATACCGGTCTGCGAATGGATTGTTTTGGACAATCCCACTCTGATGAGGTATGCAAATTCTCATTTCTGGTTTGCTTCGTAAGTCACCTGTTTTCTAACACATATCTTTTAGATGATATAGGACTGTGCGGCTACCTCGTCTTTTGCTCCATGTACTGTATTTCCGATAACATAAAGCGAGCAGTTTTGATACAATACCGTTTGCGCGGTTCACACTATGTGGGTGTAAATATTTCAAGCTTGTGACTTTCGGAAATTCTCCCTGTCAAAAGGAGCATATTTAAAGCATATTTCGTTGGCCCGTGCAGGAGTGGATTGAAGATAGGGCAAAGTTGCCGAGACTGGAGGTATCGAAGTTGATCAGATTGACGTAATCATCAGCTAAATGGTATTTCGCGCCTACTTGTTTCTCCATCTATCAACTGACTAACATACATATAATTTCTGCGTCTTTTATGACCCGTGGATCATACCCCTCGCCTGTTCTCCTCGGTGACAGCTTTTTCTGGCCTCCGATCCCCTTTGATTTATCTGGTTATTTCTGTCCATAAATGATAGCATTCTCTCGTAGCTTCCCAGATACGCCCTTGCATCTGCTGGCAAATCACCTATTCAAGTTAAAACTCAACATACCCACTTGTGAGGCAACACGCGTATTGCATCCTGCGACTTATCTTCATCATTGCTATAAATTAGTATGCAGGTTTCCTTTCCCGTCATTAACTCTTGGAGCGACTACGACTATCATCGTGCTCATGCTGGCTTGTCTATGGGGTTTTATCTTGGTCATTTGACAGTGTGGAATGAACCGACTGCCTCTTCGCACTCCTCGATTGTTCCGTGTTAACATTATCAGAATATCAATAATCGCTAATGAAACTGCGTCAGGATTGAGCGTTTTCAGTATCGATTGTCATGGGTAGGACCCCAGTCTCAGTCATACATTATAAGTACATTTTCTATCAAATTCATTCACTCTTATGCTTGCTTTTCATTCGCTTCGATGGGTTTGTTGTACCAAGTATATTATCAAAAGTAGTCTATCTGATATTACGATATAAGCATCTCTATACTATCTATTTAACACGCGTCCAGCTACCTCCGCTCCGTCCGTGCTCGAGATGCTGTCTGGCGGGGTAAACTTCAGGGTATAACTATACATCGACACTGGTAATACGTACCTGTGACGGGTAGCTTACTGCAGCCGCGATCTCGATCACCGTCTTGCGTGCGAGCAGCTAAAAAGCAATCAGCAATTATTACACAGGAGCTGGCCGGGCGACACAATTACTTACCAGTTGTCAGTGCGGCTAATCGCACAGAGCCAATAATCCGCCGGTGTGTACCATCTGGGATATCACGACAGGGGATGGCTGTAGAGAGGGAGGCGAGTTCGGCTTTCGTGCGAGTCAAGTATTAATAATGTTCCTCTCTTCGCACACCTCCTTCTCTCGAACTCCGACTTCTTCTTTTGTGGATGCTTCTGACAAGGTAGCTCGTCGTTCACGGGGAACCATAGACGCCGGAGATGCTGCCTGAATGGCGTCTTTAATCTTGCGCTTCCGTTCGCTCCCTTTCTTCCCTTTCCTCTTTTTCCTCTCCCCCTTGGCTCAACGTTTCTCCTCGACGGCTTGGCGCATTTGTTCTTCTACAAATCTCTTCTCCTCACGCAGCTACACTTGTTTAGCAGTAACGTCAACAAGTAGGCCGATGATGTCGCCGCTTCAGCGGTTCTGGAGCATCCAAGGAGGTCGAAGAGCCGCCAGAGTTTCAAGCCTAGCAATGTTATTGACATCCTTTGGCGATAACATGAGCGGGTTTCATTTATTCAGTATCGATACTTGTGATACAAAGGGTGAGTTGCACTAATGACCCTGATTTGGTAGAGCCTCAGCTGAATCACTGTGGGAAGTCGGTGGATTTCTACAAAGTCCACGGGACTTTCCAGGACTTTGGGGCAATCCGGAGCGGATCTCAGGGAAGTCCCGTTAAATTCAATGTCCGGAAAGTTCCATTTTAAAGTCCAGGGCGTACATTTGACAGCTCGTTTCGGACTTTGGAGGGTCCATGTTTGGACTTTAATTATGTCCAGATAAGATTTGATTTGATATTCGGGACCGGAGCGACGAGAAAGTCCAGACACGGAATTCCCAAAGTCCAGACGCACGGATTTCAAATATCCATGCACGTAGATTAGATGCGATAATCAAGATATATGGATACAAGTTGTCGATGCTGCAATACATGAGTTACGATAATACAACAAACAGCTAAGAATACAAGATTGTGATAGCTTCAAGCGCCAAAAATACAAATGCCAGACAGCGAATGAGCCAAACCAAACGAGAATGAATAACTAAGAACAAAAACGAAGAACGAAAGAGAACGAAAACAAAGAGCAAAAGAGAATGAAGAGGAAAGAAATAGAAGTAAAACACAGAGGCAAAAGGCGGGAGGAGGGTCATTCAAGCTCGGGCTCGGGAATTCCAGCGTCAGAAAGTCCATATTTGAATTTTGAGAGGCTGGTTAGGGCCGGCCTTTTCCTTCGGTCACTTGACTTGGGGAACCTGCTACGGTCCACCACAACCATGACCAACCGCTCACACAACACACCTGCCTCTCAGGTTCTCCCTCATCCGCACGAGCTCCGACACACGCCATGCAGTACTACACAGAGTGAGCCATATAATTAAGGTCTCTTATTGAAATTACTTTCTTTCATTTTGTTCACCCTACCGGTGTCCAACATAGGTTCGTGATTATCAAACCCCTGCCCGTATTGCTTATGTGATTGATTTCTACACCACCACCCGACTTATAGACAGCATTTCCGAATCAACTCACCCCAGCCACGCCTGCAGCGCAGCACACGACTCACCGAGGCACGAAGCGACAGAGGATACAAGGACAGGGGCAAATGGGCAAGGGAGGGGCATGGGATGAGGAGACAGACGAGGTCGGGAATCGGCCGTACGCAGCAAGAACGAGACGAAGGGGATTAGACAGCGACCTGGTAATCAGGTGAATACGTACGTGCACGGTATGGCCACCCCCTCAACTCTCAGCGCGCTGGCTAACGCAAAGAGTGACTGCTAGGAGGCAGGTGAGAACCCGGTCAAATGCAACCCGGGTGTGACCAAGGGTGCCAGGCAGCGACTTGGCGACCAAGCGGAGGCACGCACACACGACAAGACAACCTCGTCGATCCAGAAATCGCAAGCGGAGGCGGAGAGTGTACGCCACAAGTCAGCCGTGTTTGTCCAGCGACACAACACGCAGGACAACACCTCGCCCACGGACTCCAACGACTGCTCAGCTAGGGTGCACGACAACGGCGAGCCCAGGGAATACGACGACGCGCCAGGGCCTGTTGTACACACAGCTCGAGATAGGGGGATACACGTGTGGTGATGTGGCTGCCCCCTCGCCTCTGAACTTGGTTGCCTGCGAACATAGCAACGGTGAGCCTAGGGGACATAACGACGCGTTGAGACCTGCCATACACCCACGCCGCAACCCGGACAAGACGCACGACGACCAGCCGGCGACGACCAGCCTCCAAGGCAACGCATCGTGAGATGACACGCGCGTGTATGATGCGGCCGTATTCTCGCCGCCTGGCTCGAGCCGCGGCCCACCTGGAGGACACGCCAATGCGCCAGGAGTGGCCGTACGCACACACCTTGACTGGGGACTACATCCCGTACGAGGTCATCAAGGCCACCCAGGACGCGTTGACAACACCTGTGTGAGTGCGAGCTGCTGAATCCTGCACCTATGGACCCGATAGGTATACCTGACAATACTGACAGTCTATGGCTCCATGATTCTCACTTCGATATTTATTATTCGTGTAAAAATGTACGATTCCATCATCAATTGATCACTTGAACAAGTAATAAAGTCCATCAGTAAAGTCCATACGTGGAATAATTAGAAAGTCCCGAGTGGGACTTTTCGTAAATACAATGGACTTCCAGACAGTCCATTCGTGGAATTAATCGGACATTTCTGGACTTTAATAGGTCCACACTCGGGGTCAGTGCGGACTTTCGCTATATCCGAACAGGACCGACCGGAAGTCCATGTTGTGATTTAATTTAAGTCCAAACGTGGACTTAGGTTAACTCCGCTCACTTCCCCTAGTGAATACTATTCACCATATCAAGTGACCTGCTCAAAACAAGTCGATGAATGACTGCGTATGCGAAAATTTGTGTGAACAAGCAGCAGACCGGTGTCAGCATATATCAAACATTGTCTCAGATTGACGACAATAGAGTATCAACAGCATATTTCAAACTACGGTGCGCGAACACTGTCCGGGATATCCATTCAGGAGGCCTTGCAATTCGGCTTGTGCTTTTTCCAATTCTTCTTCTGGCACTCCGTTGAACAGTACCTTGCCGTCTTGCACTTCCCACACGCCATCAATTTCCCTCCTACATTCCCACACTCCCAACATGTAATAGCGGGGTCGCTCTGCGGGAGATTCCCAGACTGGCCATTGATTGCAGGCCCTGCCACAAGCTCAAGGTACGGTACCGGGAATATAGTAGAGATCGCTGCTCTTGTCGCGTGGGAGAGGAGGTCCTTCCACAAGGAAGGCCATTCGGGGCCGGCGAACCCAATGCCTACGCCGCAGGAGCAGATTTGGCTCTCATCAGCCTCGAGAGAATGCGGCACGGTTCCTCTTGAAGCGTATTCACAGTTGGGCATATGCGACCAGGTGCGACAGCGCTCGGTGAACACAGGGAGTAGGATCCGTTTCCATAGAATCATCTCTTGGGGTTCGACCATGAGGTCCCTCAAAAAAACCGGACCTCGACTGCTCAGCCGGAAGAGCAGTTCATTGAGACTCGGTCGGGTTATGTCCGACGCAGGAATTACTGCCGAGTCGAGCACAATTGTATCGCCTGCGAAATCAACCCGCATGCAGCTAACCAGGATAAACAATTCAATATCATGCGTCGGCGTCTGGAAGGTGAAGATGTTGAGGGGAGCTCCTGAACGGATTCCCGTGTAGTCGCTTATAAGCGACCAAATACATGTCTTCAGATTGTTGATACTGTCGCTTCCGACGCGGCCTGACGCTTGCTCGGCAAGTTCACGATCGGACCATTGAAGGGATATGTGTGGCGTGAGCCATTCGGGGAGCTGTGGATTCGTGTTGTTCAAAATAGGCATTTTGTCAAGGCAGATGTGATGTAGATTCCAAGGAGTTAGGTGTGGATTGTGGAGTACCGGGAATATAATGAGAGGGTAGCCGTTCTCCAGCGGGTTAAATGGAGGAGCGACTAGCTAAGGATAAAATCTAGTTAAATAAGTCGGCAGTAAAAGGTTACTAAACCCACCTCAACATAGTGTGACTTCCGGGCCACCCGCAATTTCGTTCGACTCTCCCGAATAGGATAAGGAAAAATCACCACATGAGCATATTCGCCAAAGGAAACACGAACAGTACACGGAGCGATTTGCGCTAGCTTCACCTCGGCGCCATCAAGTAACGACTTCTGTTCAGCCGGGGACTGGACGTCAAGTCGACCGGTGAGGGTTTTGATGTACCATCGAGGCATTCCACCAAATCCTGGTTTATGTCCCCCCTCGACCCGGAACGTGGTGTCAATCTGGGCGTTTGGTATCGGAGTGCTCTCAAGCTGAGGGATCGACTGGAACTTGGAGTTGCCCATCGGACGCTCGCGGACGACATGAACGTGTTTCTCGTTTTCAAGCCTGGTTGAGAAGAGTTCAAAATCGGGCCCTAGTTTGTCGCGATATATTTTCAACGTGAGTGGGGTGTAACGAAGCGCCAACGAGACGCGAACGTCGCTCCTCTCCAAGATTTTCGATGACGCCCAAAAAGATACGATAAGGTCCGATCCTCCGTGCATGCCAGTAGGATCCTCTTCGACGGTAAATTTCCCGTCAGAGGTGGGTACGCACTTGCCCCAGACAGGATGGATGGACGAATGGATCTCGGTAGCCCCTTTGGCTCCTTTCCGCAAAGCGCATACTAACTTTGGCGGTACAGCTTCGTCATCGGCCCGAATTATATCCAACTTGGCGCTAGGTACGATGATCACGATGCAGACGATAGTAGGAACGTCCGACCATCCTTGAAATACCCCCGATCCTGGACTCGCACTCGACCCTAGCCTTCGGACACCGGCTAGACTGAGATGCAACAAGAGATCCTCGCGATATCTCGCACCCAAGTAGACGTCTTTATCTTTCTTAACAATATCGAGAAACGCATCGATTTCTTCGTCCCAGGTCCCGCCAATAATCTCCACCCGCCTTTGAGCATGTCTAAAAACCATGGCAACGGTTTCTCGAGTATGGTGGGGTTCGCTCCACGTGCGCAGTTGTGCCATCGTAGCGGGAGCAAAAAACTCAGGAACATTGTCGAAGAAGAACATCTGGGGATACATATCGCCTAGAGTTTTTGCGAAATCGCCGCTAGCGAACCGAGTTACTGGACGTTCGGCTTTGCGCGCGTAGTTGTCGCCGCTCGTAGGATCCACCCAGGCCATTCGTTGGTTATGGTCGCGTGATTCTGGCACGAGAACCTCGTGCGTGACCGAGTGACTGTCGAATGCGGAGATATATGCTCGTGGAAGGAGGCCGACTAGCGCTGAAAAGTTGGAGGGGTCGGAGCATATTTGCTCGATGAAGATTTCAACCGCGGCCTCCTCTGAAATTGTCACATATTCCGTGTAGACCATCGATTGGGTTGCAGGTGACTTTTTAAGCAGTGGTTGGGTGGCGAGTAAGATGTTTATAGCGCCCAAAGAGTTCATCAAATCTGAAGTATCGATAACGTCAAAAGTTTGGGGTGGAGGAGGTGAAGACGCGAAATGGTCGGCTAGATCGATGAACGTGCAGCGCCATGGTGCAGTGATAACGTTCGCAGATGGGCCTTGCAGAGCGTAGCAGAACTGAAGAGCATCACCAAGAACAAAGCGAAGGGTAACAGCGCCAGCTTTCCTAGAAGATTCAAACGCAGAGCAAGCGACTTTGAATTGTTGCTTGGCTTTATTCATGACAGAAGGCGTGGCGGGTCCCGCAGGATCAGATGTAATGGGTGAAACGGCAGACACGAAATGGAAGGCCTGAGGATAAGTGTTATCGTGAGGTGCGAACTTCTCGCCTTGAAGCGAGTAGACCCAGGTTGGGTTAAGCTGTTGCGCTTCCTTGATGTCCGCAGGCACCGTAGAAGTAGTGCCAGTTTGCCAATAAACTCCATACTGGTCGGATATAGTCTTTGCCGTATGGTTTCGCATAAAGGCGGCCGACCGACTCGCCCCCATATAGCCATATGTTCGGAGCCTAGTTTTTATTTTCCTAGAGAGGTCTTCTTGTTCCTTTTTTAGCTTGTTCAACCGAGTGCCAGTGATTTCAGGGAACCCAGCGTAGAGCGTCCAATGTCGACGAAGCTCAGAGAGAGTATTGGAGTCGGCAATTTTGAGGAAAGAATTGTACGATGACTGGCGCCAAGTATCCATTGACTGGGAGACCTCGATAAGTTGACGACACTGGGCGACAAGTAGATTGGTTGACTCTCCGTCCAGCTTAAAATGGTAGTATATATCCCAAATACGTTCAACCGGCGAGTCGTCATGAAGTAGAGTAAAGACTAGAAGGTTCCGCGCTACGGCCAAAACATCAGCCTATGAATGCTGAAGCATCAATAGGACAAACCAAGAACGGCAGGTTCAAGATCGCAACACGTGATATCTAGATTTCGGGGACCTGGGTCGTCATTTTACGTATCTATTTAGCCAACAATTCACTTGAGAACTGCGGGCAATCGTACCAGATGGCAAGGTGACATCCGTCGAGATCGTGAAAAGGACATTATACACGTCTCCACAGCCAAGCAAAAGGATGTCGGCCGACTGGTCTGGGGAGAGATCTTGGGTGAGACTGATTGCCGGACTGCCGCCCAAAGGGTTGAAGGTTGGCCGGCACGGCCAGACCAGAGGATGAGACATATTCAGCAACGATTATAGCTATAGAACGACTTGTCCGCGATTCAAGTAGTTGTTGATCATTTTTGGGCAAACGGAAGGTAGTTTATTGTGCTTCAGCGGTCACGACACAGTCTTATATAAGTGACTATTTACCAGTTGATTCGAGACAGGGAAAAGAGTTGGCCTGTAGGTTCTTTTTCTCCCAGTGAATAAAGGTCAAAGAGTTAGTTTGAGATGGTTTGAATGTCGTGGTGCACTTGACGCCGAAAGGGAACACATCCAGGCACGTGCCACCGGAAGCGGAAGCAATTGCGAGTCCACAACCCTGCCGCCGATTGAATACAGGATGTCCGTGAACATCACTCTTCCTCCTGCCAACCAACTATCTGGCCCCGAAGACAGCGACCTCGACTCTAGCTCGGAGGGCACCCAAGAAGAGGAAGAGACATTCAGCGATTGGGTCGATGAGGATGCGGCACCTACTCAGAGTTTGTTCGACGACTATACCCACCCCAATGCACTCGCCGCGGTTGCCCACGACAAACACACTCACGGTGTGGATATAGTTGAGCTTGGAACTTCGCTCAGTAAGTTCATATTTCTCGAAATCTTGATAAGTGTACTCATCTTTCGTAGAGCTTGACTTTCTCAAACGTGTGCGACTGATCAATTACATCCGAAAATCCGTGAGTTTGAAATAAACTTATCATTTTTGGCGAGACTCACATTCAGCTATAGAAAGCCTCGCCTTCCGAAGTACTGGCGCTCAAGCCCGACGCCCCGCTGTTTTCCGATGATGCGCATCTACGACCTGTGGTAGAGGACGACCCACTTCTCCGTTCGTCATTCCTCATCATCCTATCGTTCATCCCACTAATATCCAAAAACAGTGCTCGGAAATGACGAATGGAGCGATGATGAAGACGAGAAATCGGTAAACCTTTTCCCAACGCTTCCTCTATCGGGCGTCTAACGATTTCGTAGGGATCAAACCAACAAAAGCAGGCAAGCTTTGGGCTTCCCGTTGGTGTCAGCACCGTCAGCTTATAATTGGGCTCATGATGGCAGATGGCTGAGATGGAGCAAGAATTCGAGAAGATTCGAGCTCGATTCGAGGACCTCGGCAAGCGTGCGCCAGAACTTATTTCCGAGACCGACACGCTCCAAGACTTGGCCGCGTCTACTTCATCGGAGGTTGCGCCTGCGAAACCGAGGGACGATGATACTCACTACTTCGATAGCTATTCGTACAACGGTACTATTCTCGCTCCTGCTTATCTTGATGTATCATCTTATCTTTTATTACAGAGATCCACGCTGTGATGATTCAAGACAGCGTTCGCACTTCTTCGTACGCGACATTCATTCTCTCCAATCCTCAAATCTTCCGGGGCGCCGTCGTGATGGACGTTGGTTGTGGTAAGCCAACCCATTCCGATATGCTGTGGTAGTTCTTGATAATCCTTATGGATCACAGGTTCGGGTATCTTGTCCATGTTTGCCGCTCGTGCGGGCGCACGCAGAGTGTTTGCGATCGAGGCTAGCGGAGTTGGTGTCAAAGCAGAGCAGAACTTTGAGGACAATGGGTTCGAGGATGTCATCACGTGAGTAGTATATCTACGACTAAGAGAGCATCTAATCCTGATCTTTATCTAGCCTCATTCGTGGAAAGGTTGAGAATATCACTCTCCCTGAGGGGTTCACGCACGTGGATGTTATTATCAGCGAATGGATGGGATATGCCTTGCTCTACGAGTCTATGCTTGACTCAGGTGCGTTCTGATTTTCCTTGTTATCAAAAGCTATCTACTGATGCTATGAAATAGTTTTGTACGCACGGGATAAATTTTTGCGTGCTGGAGGCTTGATGGCGCCTAGCCAATGTCGGATTATGGCCAATTTAGTCGAAGTCCCGAGCGTAATCAAGGAGAATATTACGTTTTGGGACAATGTTTACGGTATTCCCTTTGATATATCACGTTATCGTCATTCTTACTTGATTTCAAGGCTTCAAGATGTCAACTATGGCCAAGGAGGTGTACGACGATGCTTTGATCGACGTCGTGTCCGCTAGCGCCGTCCTGACAAACGACTGCTTGATTAAGGTACGCCCTCCACTGGCCCCCGAGTAGCTCCATTTAACATTCAAATACATTTCAGGACCTTCCTATCCAACGTATCACCACCAGAAACCTCGACTTTTCCTCTCCCTTCGTCCTCACCTCCACCCGCCCAGGAAAAGCACATGCCCTGCTCCTCTACTTTGACACCTGGTTCACGACCGACGGCACCGATGTCCCACAAGACGCTGAAGTAACTATTGCCAAAGGCGAAGGCGATGTTGTCACCGCCGACGTGCTCCAGATCACCCCTCGCCCGGACTTGGTAGCGCGACGCAAATCGAGCATGGGCCCGATGCGCAAGATGAGTATAGACGAGAGTCATGGGCCTGTGAAGGAAGGCAAAGAGGTGTCGTTCTCGACTGGGCCGGGGAGTATGCCTACGCATTGGAAGCAGACTTTGTTCCTCTTCAGGACTCCTTTGGACGTTAAAGAGGGTAAGCCTCCCAATCTGATAGTTGCACGAGGATGCCTTGATTGAACGGTGTGGTTTACAGGCTCATGCGTGTCGGGTCGATTGCACATCCGAAAGAGCGACACGAACTCGCGCGAGCTGGACGCCGAGATCCATTACAAAGTCCAGCACCGGGACTTACATACCGGTGACCTGACACCCGCGAAGGAGACGAAAGTGCAATCTTACAAGATTCGGTAGAGGGGGGGAAGTTCATTGCGAAAGAGAAATGTTGTATCTTGTTTGGGTTTGAAATGGGTGGATAAAGCGGAGATAGTGGATCTAACTGTGCGTCGGTACGCTTGTGAATCGTGATTGGTTTTCCTTTGAGAGTTTTGAGGCTTGGGGATTAGGGGGTCCGTTGTCAGGAACTATATAGCACCACGTGTTGATTATATCCACCAGACAATGGCGAATTCTAAAATGAGCTTTTGACAAGAGGCGCTGTCTTGGAGGTGATCCCACGTTTAGCACTAGTAAATGTACAACATTCAGAAAGGCGTTGCGACTTGATCTTCTGACAAATTGCTCTGGCTACCACACAATACCAAACTCCCTGCCAAGACGAGTACTTACAAGCGCTGAGATCGACCTGATCTGATCAATAACCGAACCTTGACCAGTGAGTCCTCGGCTTTTCTAGTTCAAACGACTCGAGTTATTGAGCTTGAATTAACATCGGTGAATTACGCATCAGATTTTAAGCACAGAACTGTGGGACTTTCAATCAGAGTAGATTCCCCACTCTATCTGACTGCGTTGGTTGTCGAGTGAGTCCACATGAATGTGAGAATTTTGTTGCCACCCGCTAACATAGTTGAAGTGATGGTGCACCGAGCCGCCTTGAATATCCCGGGTTCAAACTTCGACACGTACTTCTTCAAAGACGAGAAATATGTTTTAGTCAACTGGGCTCCCGGTGGGCACGGCACCATTGTTCACGGCCCAGCCATGTTCGCCAAAGACTCAACCGCTTTGAGGGAGACGGGTTTCACCTCCATCGATGCCATCCTTCCTATACCAGACCACAGTCGTAAGGCTTATTTTTTCTCGGGGCCTGAGTACGCGTTGGTAGATTTCTTCCCTAATAATTCCATTGAGGATAGGCTACTCAGCCTGGGTACTATCTCCGCCGATTGGTCGTCGCTGAGAGAGGCCGGGTTCGATCACGTCGACGGAGCCCTGCCGGTGCCCAACTCCACAAAACAAGCATTCGTTTTTAGCGGAAACAAATATTGTCGTATCAAGTACCCGAAAGACGTTGAGAATAGTGACGAGCTGCTAGAAGGACCTACAAATATCGTCACTGGTTGGAACGCAATGGGATTCACCTCGGTGGACACAATCTTTCCTCAGCCTGGAACATCTGGAGATCGGGCGTACGTGTTTTCTGGGGACAAATGTGTGCGGACCCAAGTTACTTCGTATGGTCAAGGCGCCCAAAGTAGCGGACCTTATGATCTAGCAGCGGCATGGAGAGATTCTCTAGCAAAAATTGGATTTTATTAAATTCATAGTGCGCACATGTCTCTCCATTGCCCGATTGATTTATGAAGCCACTCACCGAATTCAGGCAGATAGCCCGCCATTACATTGAAAGGTCTTGAAATTCCCTTGAAAATGTGTATGTTAGGCTGCTGTCGCTTTTGAAAACAATGAATACATATATCCAAAAATAGATCAGTAGTACGCTTAGAATCGCATATATTCTAGTCGTTTCTGTCTTGACCTGGTAAAACATCCTGATACTCGTGCTAGCTATGAATTCATTGCAATCGTCCATTTAAATAGGAAATAATCTAGAATAAGGCGATCAGGCAGCCCTGACGGACGTATGTGCTGAGGTCGAAGTCTCTCGGCGCTTCACCCAGTACAGTGCGGGCCAAAATGTTCTCTTTCCAGCCCCAGCAGCAAGAATAATCCGGCCCCCCGTACCTGATCGCTATTTTATTCGCAGACTGAAAGATCTAAATTAGTAACTAGAACCATAAAGTCTAATGCGTAAGTTGAGAGAGAGTCGATGGTTTGAATGAGGTAAAAGTATAAGTACTTTTTACCGGACACGATCGATATGTTGCAGTGCCTAACATGACGAAAATTCTTACATCTCATTGGACATGGCCCTGTCCACAATTTAATCTACCACAAAAGAACCCCCCCCCCCCGCCGTGATAGGGGTTACCGGGGGTATGCATATGGGGTCTTATGGTAAGATGACTTCAGCCCGGTGCCGCGATTGCCGGTTCCATTCCGATCATTATCTCAACTGACCTAGTGCTCATGATCTCGCCATAGTTCAGGGAGGTCTTTCACTGATTGAAAACGATCGGGTGTGAGCCCAGTACTTCACTACAACTACCGGAAGGAGGTCAGCTTCAGGACCGTTACGTACATGTAATTGGGAGATAATGGACTTATGGGGCCTCTCATAGTGAGAATTGATTATTTTGAGTATTCTCCCACCCCTATCAAACTTGCTGCTGGTCTACTGAATCGACGAATAGAAACTTGAATTGACGCACAGACCTATAGAGCGCCAGTGCCATGTAACCGAGTAGGCACTCCCATCGCCGAGCTCCAGGCTACCGAGTAGACTGGCATCGCGGCGTGATTTATGAACTTCGTGAAGCTCCGGAAGGATATCGTGCGGTCTCATGGGTGACGCTTGAAATTTGAGAAACACCTAAATGAGCGCTTTGCCTGTGGCCGCAACTACTGAATGACTTGACTGTCTCGTTCCTGGCGAACAGAAAGTACATACTACCTAACCTGACGTCTATACATGCTGATGGTTTTCATTGTAGCAACATGGCTACAGTTTAAACAGCAAGAAGCTATCTCATTTTTATATGAGTATCGGGAGAATCAATCTCACTATAGACTTGCATCAAGACGATGCAGTGGAAAGTATACATATATATATATATATATGTATTTTCTGTAAGAGAGTTCAATTTCTATTTCAGCTTCTCTGCGATCTGAGATCGCGACTCGACATCGGCCCCTTGATGGCTTGCTCTACCGTGGACACCCCAAAACCAGAATCTAGAGTTTTGGAGCGTAGCCCGAGGATCCTGTACACCAAACATCGGTAAAGGTCCTTCCATGTGACCGTGCTTGCTCTCATCAAAGCAACCAACAACATACAAGTATATGCGCTCATGGCCCTTATAAGCACTATGCTCTCGGCCGCTTGATCCAGGCACTCCATCTCGTTCCACCAGCTCCATTACTCCATTGAACACGCCACTGCTACTCAGTAGGTCCCCTCCACGTTTCGAACATTTTGTCGCAATCCAGCTAATTATAATAGCCCTAGATATGGTCTACCGCGCCGCGTTCAACATTCCTAACACCAAATACGACACTTACTTTTTTAAGTTCGACCAATACGTCAGGGTTAATTGGACCCCTGGTGTTGGCGGGGGCGACAGCATTGTCTACGGCCCAGCCAAGTTCACCGATGACTCGCCTGCCTTGAAAAAGGCGGGATTTGACCATGTCGACGCCATTCTGCCAATTCCGGGCCATGAGCGCAGGGCGTACTTCTTCTCCGGTAACCGTTATGCACACGTCAATTTCTATCCAGACGACCACACCCAGGATAGGCTCTACAATACTAGCCCGGTTTCCAATTGGGCCTCGCTGAAGCAGGCTGGATTCGACTTCGTCGACGGAGCCCTGATAGTGCCAGGCACCACAAACGAGGCGTTCTTCTTTAGCGAAGACCAGTACTGCCGGGTCAGCTTCAATGAAGGTCAAGCGAACGACAAGCTTCTCGAAGGACCCAAATCCATCTCGAGCGGCTGGAGCGCGATGGGGTATCCGGCGGTCGACACAATCATCCCCCGCCCCGGATTGCCTGCAGACCGCGCGTATATATTCTACGGAAAGAACTACATTCAGACCCAGGTGACGGGTGAAGGCGAAGGCGAGCTTACCAGTTCGCCGCGCGATGTGGCTTCATGGTGGAAAGAATCTCTCGGAAAGGCTGGGTTCTACTGAGGTACAGTCAGTTGTGTGCTATGTTTACTTGTTCACTGACTAAATATTTCTGGGTGTATGTCCTGAAAGGATTTCGAAGCCGCCTGGATGAGATGCTATGAAATGTTGTCGGGAAAGAATTGTTGTGACACTGTATTGATAAAAATGTGGATTGAAATATGAATCAAATCGACGAATATGCAAATTCATAGCGGGACTACACATATACTGCTCATAGACCACCGGCCCCGCGCACGCCCTGATTCTCCCGGAACTTTAGTCTATTGGTGATAAATATTTAGCTACTACATATCACAGTAAAATCTCCGCAAGGTATTTAGTTACTTGATCAAATTATCCAAATTGTGTATAATTCTTGCCTATGAATGTCCCCTGAGCGAAAACCTATAGTGAAATATATATGATACAGATTCTCAACGTATCTGCGTAAGATAGGTAGCAAGCATAAAGGGAGGGACAGAAAGGGAGATACTGTTTGATTTTACAGCGGAATTATTGGGAAAGCGATATGGTTTGGTAGGCAACCGGTCACTAAATTATGCCGAGATGGTGTGGGAGTGATTTACATGAGCGCCTATTGGCGCACAACCAAATCGGACTCCATCTATAGATCGACGCAATCCACTTCTCCATATTCGAGCGTCACCTGG
>MU132281.1:78790-104747 GCA_015039395.1 Ceratobasidium sp. AG-I
GACTGTTTTACATACAAGCTTAAAATGTCTGCTCAGCCCCCATTAGTTCGCTCGAAAGACGTGGTTATTTCTAAATTTCTGCTTGAGTGATACACATGAGAGCCCCCAGCATAACAAAAACAAACAACAGACTGTAGGAATGATGTAGGAATGAAACGAATGAACAAACAAGCACCTGGCCAATATATACGAATGAAACCGAACTTCACCCAACTAAGAAGTGGTGAAACAAGATGTTGATAATGTTAGTTAAGCGAACTTTTAGTAAAGGAACTGAAAGTATCATAGCAATAGAGCCTTATTTAATAATACGCCGAAGAAAATAAGTGACATTTAACCTGACGCCATAAGAGCAGGAATTCCGCCCAGTGATTTGAGCAACGGGGGCGAAGTAACATGATCAAAGGCTACGGGAACGTGAACCGGCGCAGTTCCAGCGTTAGGTGACCTGTCAACGGCGGGCGCTCTTGTCGAAAAAGCGCAGGATAACCTATCTAGCACAAGAGACCAACGGATGATCCAACTAAAAGCCGATTGATTATGAAGGTACCGGTAGGGCGACACAATAGGAGCAGAGAGTACGGGTACGTCTAGACGTGCCATAACGCACAGACGGAGGAGTAGGTGTTTAGCTAGGCATACAAAATCCGCCTTGTCTTTTATAGCCCGCAATTGACCATGAACAACCATAGAGTGCTTCCCTTGTCTACTGGATCAATGCTTAACTGGAAAGCTGTGCAATCGCTTAGCAGTCACTATACGCCTTCTTGAATTAGTCTGGTATCTACCGGTGAATAACCGCCGCTTTTCCGTTGAGATCTAAGTTCTATGCCATCACGTACTAATACTGCGCTTCTATGTTTGTACGGTCCTTTCATAGAGCGAGCCTTCAAAGTCTAGGGTATGGAAATTTAGGATATAACATTTTTGGGCTGTTCTCCCACATGACAGATTTAGCAAGTCGAAAACAAAGTGTGGTTAGAGTGCTGGGAACGCAGTTTGACTTACATTACTATATTTGATTCCTGAGAAGTGGAAGTTCTCGTGTTCTTCCTCAGCGACTATATCTCGGTCAATTAATTCAATCACGTTGAGTCAAGGCTGATGTCTTTGTCCCGTTATTACGTGGTGATCGACAGCTGCTTCAGGGATATGTACGGAGCTGGTTAGGATGGCGTTGTGAAATGCGTTGCCATGTTGCGCTGTATTTGCGACACGATTAGGCCCTGGTTGCTCGGGATCGGCAGGGGCGGTGTCATAGAGGAACATGTGTTGCGAAGACTGAGAAAGTAAGCTAGGTGACTTTAATACCCTCGAAGATATTGTTCATAAAATATTCAAGTTGCCTAGTACGGAAGCGAATCTTCGTGAAGTTGTGACTCTGAGTTTGCACGATACGCAAAATCTTTCACATTAGCGCAACCAATGATTGGAAATAGTCCTGGGAGTTAGATGTGCTGAAACGCAAATCCTACTCGCGACACCATGCGTATGCATGCTTCCTACTTGGCAGGGTGAGCTAATAGACTTATGCGCACTTCTCCGAATTGATTCACCTGAGTGATTTGTGGATTCTTATTTCATCATTTGTTTGCAATTCTTGGCTCCCGGAATGATATTAACGGAGGCGAAAGGTATATGCTATACGTGACTGTGATTACGTACTGTTCCGTGTTCAACTTTGATCCAGCGAGATCATTAATGCCATCGGTAGATCCCCCGATAGATGAATACTCCTTTGATAAGTGATTAATCACCGTCGCGTACAGCATCTTTCAATCACCAATTATGTGGTTACTAGCTGCCAATAGTTGGACATGTGCCTTGTTGGTTAGTCGCCGTTAAGAAAGCAGCACGTCGGCATGCAATCCAATCACAATCGACATGTGCATGGCAGCTGAAAAGCGCGTGTTCAAAGCTGTCCGGAGAATGTAAACGAATTGAAGATATTTAGGTAGGCTCCGAAGGACAACCATTTTATATTCTCAGACAACAAGCGAGATTGGACCCACTTTTCGCTTCTAGCCTAATCTTCCACGCAACCACGGCGCGGCGTGCGTCAGTGCCAAATGGGCCTACAACAAAAATAAGTATTAATTCGCCAGATTGATCTTAATGGAGTAGTGTTAGTAGTTGTAGCGCTTTTCAAACAGGCATGCACTCGGCGCCTAGGAAATCAATGAATCCCCCCGACTATAAGACCCACCACAGCCCCAGAACTCAACGTATCGCAATGAAATTTATAGATTTGGAGTCGCGCCACTGATGCGCAGAGCGTGGTACTAAATGCGAGGCCAAAAATGTTAAATGTAAAAAGCGACTTCTTGAATTGTGCGTTGCGGTGCTTTGCAAATCCATTTTCCAAAGCGCCCGGAATCTGAAAACCAACCTCCAGACAAGAAAAGCAATTGCCGTCGCATTTCCGAACAAAATTCTACGGTCTCTGTACCATACATATAGCCCTAATTCTGCGCACAAAATGGTATCAACTGCTTCTCAAAATGTTATGATTTGATAAAACTGCCCTTCCGAACCAAACAGCTGTTTCCGACGTACACGGACTTGTTGAGGCATAGCGAGTAGTGCATGTCGACTATTGAAATGATGCACTGAGGGTTTCTAAGAACAAGCTCACCAAAACTTTGTGTTTTGAGGGAGATATGCTCAAGCAGAGTTGATGGTGATTTCCTCGCTAGCGTTTCTCCACCAAAACGGCAAATTTCTGCTCATTCTCTTTTGAAGAAGTTTACAAGAACATACAAATAGTACAACTGAACCTTCTCATAAGTCTCAAAAAATCTCTATATATTGGAAACAGCTGTTTGGCCTGGAAGGGCAGTTTCATCAAATCATAACATTGTGAGAAGCAGTTGATGCCATTCTGTGCGCAGAATTAAGGCTATTTGTATGGTACAGAGACCATAAAATGATAGTCGGAAATGCGACGGCAATCGCTTTTCTGGTTCGGAGGTCGATTTTCGGATTCCGGGCACTTTAGAAAATGGATTTGCAACCCACTGTAAGCACATTTGACTCACGATCATGAACGCTCGGTGCCGAAATAAGTCAGGTGATGCAGGGCTGATTAGATATAAGCTAACACTCACCACGCGTTAGGACAGCATTGTCCTCCCCCAGTCGTCTCACTCTCTACAAAATTTCCTCTTGCTTTCGTTATCTCAGCAAACCTATCATAGGTAATTTTGCTTTGATTGCCGACTTTTATAAAGGTCAGTTTTCTAACTTTGTGCCAGGAAACCTCTTCTTGATGTTGCATTACATGGGTTGTGCAAAGGTCAATTTTACAACTCGTGGGTTGATAGGGGATCGGAGACTCCAAGCGAGGTTAGCGTACGTTTAGTGGCTACCATTCCAGAAAACCTCAAAGAACGCGGAGGTATGTCCGCCACTAGATCGCACCTCTGAAAGCATTGCTGATTACTATTATGACAGCCTGGATTGAGAAACGGCGAAAGCAGCTCGAACGCGCGAGGCCCGATCGTGATCCTGGGGAAGATGTTATGGGAATGCGTGAGTCTCCCCTTATTTCAGAAAGTTATCTGATGGATATGTTTCTTGTGTGTGTCGTAGATGCCTTGATCACCGAGAACAATTGCCTCATTCCTGGCGGTAGCCCTCTCGCGTGGTCATACGTTTTTGATTTTGACAACGAGGTTTTCACCGTCAACGGAACGATGCATTTCTTGTTGCATACTATCCCTCACGATATTTGGCCGAAGTATTTGTATTTCCCAACGTCCGATACCTGGGGTCGACGCAATCGGGGTGAGGAAACCGTGTTAGCCCGCCCTACGATCGCGAAATACATTGGAACAGTGGATCGGTGGGAGAATCCGCAAGTTGATTCGGTGAAACTCAACCTGGATTATTTGTCTTTGCCGGTTCTGGAAACGCCACCTTAATGACTGGGGTATTCCTAGCTGGGACGAGCTTTCCGTGTCTCAGACGTTATATTTCGAACTTGTCAAGGCTATCCTACTAGACCATGCGGACATATTTTTGAACCCGGACGTTCGATGCCAGCGGCAGCTTCACAACCTGTGCTGTTGGCAGGTTGTTTCAGCGGCCGCACCATCTCTGTTGATTTGTCCACCCATATCTACGACTCAATTGGACGATAAGGACATACTATACGGTAGAAATGGTCGATCGCACCTACGTCCACCTCGTCTATCTGGCAACTTGTTCTTCTGGCAAGGAGGCGGAGACGACAAGAGATACTATAAAGAGGCAGAGGAACGAAAAGACAAGAGCTGGGACCATCGGTACTGGACATTGCGTGGCTGCCTTGTCGCATTTTGCCCAAGACTAGATTCCCTTGACTTCGCTAAGTCAGAAGTGTTGGCGGCCGTCCAAGCACTGCGACGCTCTCCTTCTGGAAAGACCGTGGCGCTCATGTACTCGGGTCGACATGCTATGGCCGTCTCCGTTGACGACGGCGTTATTCGACACACCCCTCCAGTAGTCTTCCATGACCCGAAACTTGACGTCCAGGACGGTGTCCTTCTGATGATGCATGTGCTGAACCCTCGACTGGGAAACAAAACATTCGAGATATTATCGCAACCTTTCAGCCCAAACGACCCGGTCTCCAGTGGCCTTCTACCTTCCGAGATTCTTCGCCATATCATCCAATCTGTTGATCATGACACCTTCCTGCAGTTCGATAAAGTCTGCAAATACAGTCGGTCTATCTATTTATCGCACCCTCGTGTCAAACACTCAACCTTACTCCGGGCTGTGAAGGGGGGTTTTCTGGTTCGTGATGTTGAAACTGGGCCCCAAGCTGAAAAACGACTTTGCCGCGTTGGCCGGGTGGTACACAAGAAGCTGGAATCAACTTTTCACCTTCGCCAGTCAGGATACGGAACGTCTTTCGAAGCAGAACGAGAGTTCATAGTCGTATCTGGAGAAAGTAGCCATCGGTATTTTACCTACTCGGAGAGATTGGAGGGTATGAATGAACCGGTGAACCTGCGTATAATCGGGGCGTGGGGTCAATGGGATCTGCGTCAGGAATGCGCAAAAATATCTTGCAGCCGGCTGCAACCGGTTGAGAAAGATGTAACTGGAAAAACCCACCAGCGAAGTTACAACCGGTTGATGCAAAGGGCACCTTGTGTAACTTTGGGTTGTGGCGCCAGCGCTAACCTTTCGGCAAATGCCATGAGGTTGCCACATTTGCTGCAACCAGGTTGCAACCTAAGTTATAGCCAGCTGCAACCTGGGTAGTAGGAGCTATATAAATTGTTTAAATCACTTAAACATACTAGACATTTGGTTTGATCACTTGAACATACTGTAATTTGTGCATATAGGCTTGTAATTACAGCATACAGTCGCACAATACAACCACATCTAGAATAAAAACATAGGAACCAACAGCTCGTACCATAAAAGAGGCCTCTGAATAACCACATTGAACCTGAGACCATAAATTCAGATATATTACTTTACCCATTAACAAATAAAAGTGTTGCATACACCGGGTGCTATAACCATTGACCTAAGATCTAAAAGCCTTTGGTGAGTAACAGGAACAGCTATGGTCCAAATAGGTCTAGCACGTACCAGTCAGAAAAGCGTAAAATAAGGATGCCTAGCGTCGACGAGAGTTGACGGTTGAGCGATTTGAGTACGGCGCCGCAAGCGTAGAGGTCTGGTACTCACAGATCATCTTAGTCACAAGCCAAACCAATCCTTCGATATCCTAATCGCGCATCTGAGTAAGTGTAGAATCAGTTTCCGTAGAGTATATAATAGAGGCAGTGAAGTTAATAATATGGTCGATCTCACCGGGCGGAGAGGAGAGTGATGGTGGTGCAGGGCGATAAATGATTGAGCAGGTGTGGGGTGTTACGGTTATGTGAGCTGTAATCATACACAGGCCAAACTTACAGGGATGTACCCATTATTCAATGCCCAAGCGAGGCACGGTATTGACGGTGCTGCGACGCAGTTGTGGTTGCTGTGACGAAGGAGACGACGACGACGATCGGATGATCGATGGGCCCCTTGACCAACGGGCATGTTTAGGGCAGGCTCTCCAGCCACTACCTTGTGCTGCAGACTCACGCCGTCTGGTAAGAATTTGGCTATCGTGAATAGCTCTTCATTCAATAAATTCACGATAATTACCAAAAATACTACTCAGCCATATGTAGTATTTCTAACTAGGATTCGCCTTACAGACACCTGGTTATTAGTCTATAGGGGGTTAGTACGCGCATATATGCAGTTTGGAAGGTGCTCAGATCTTGTTCACATTGGTATATAGACGCTTACGGGCCCTGAATTGATATGCCACTGAATTTGAAGTGTTTTTTGCAGCCGTTCGATGGCGCGAGCTCGGTGGCTGCAGCTGGTTGCAGCAACTTTAGCAGTTTCAACACTGCCACAGCCGGTTTCCCGGGTGCAAAAATCCGATTCGACCTAAAGTCGGTTGCAACCTAGGTCTGAAATTCCTGACGTGGAAGCTAAATATTAGAGAACATAAATATAGTCCTAGTACCATATTGGTTGAACAACGCCTGCCTGACATGAGGGATATAAGTCTTGTAACGCAATCACTTGCTAGGAATACATCCCCGCGGGAATTCTTGAGCAATGTCTAAGAAATATACCAAGAGGAAGCATTTACTCTCGTGTCCAGAATGCCGGCACGAAGTTTCGAAGAATGGGTGCAGAAAGTGTAAAGGTCTATACCATAAATGTACATACATAAAGAATACTATCGAATGTACTGGAACGCTAGAGAACATAAGAGAACAATCGAATGACATACATACCTGAATAGGTACACGCATATAGGACGAAGTCATATATGCGTGCATACGGTAGATTATTCCTTACGCCTCTGGAACTATCCAGAAGGTCTTCCTACGTGTACATAAGGATAAATGCGAGCGCATTCATCCACCAGTTCTCATTGAATATACATATTCTCTTTTATCATTACATTTACCCGACGCCGGAGGCGTCGCTCTAAGGCCTTACTGCGCTAGCACATAGTATAGTTAATCATTGTATTCTATACTATTGTACTCAGCAAAAAACCCCTAAGTTCCAGAGCGCTCCAGAGCACTCTGGAGCAAAGGAGCGCATGGAGCCACCCCCCGCGATCCGGGGCCCTTAGGAGCCCTATAATTGATCTCAGGAGCACTTGGAAGCGCTAGATGGCGACTTTGGAGCTCTCAGGAGCACTTCAGTATCTCTCGTGAGCCCCCCAGAGCATATATTAGATGCTCAGAACTCCCGGTTACCATCTGACGATTCGGGTAGGCAACCATCTAAATGAATTTCTTTGGGCAATAGCATACATTTCATAGCCAAGATATGCACAGCAAATTAAATACATTGAGATTGAGAACTACGACGCAGTTATCTGAGGACCAAGACGTGTCAGTGTTTGGGCTAATGCTGTCGGCCCCAGGCTAATAGCACACTCGTGCAGTGGCTCGGAGTTCCTTTCAACAGTTGTTCCATCATAGATATGAGTGCGACTCACGGTGTAGTATGCAGTACGTTGTCATATCTGTGATCCGTTGAGCGTTGTTTGTTGCACACCCTATGTGATCTATCAGTGGTGTACCGAGTAGAAGTTAACATACAATGGGTGTGGAAGGGCAAGAGCGAGTTACGGTATACCTAGGTATTGTTTGTTGGGTGAGGGAGCGGCCAAGACGCGAGTGTGTTGGTCGTGTTTTGTGGGGTGTCGGATGTGTGCGTCTCCGAGTTAGTGTGTCAGTCGTTTAATATGTTCAATGTGTTAGCGGCAGTTGTGGAGATGAACGGGCAGGTACTTAGCAAGCGAAGTGTCCCTGCGGTGGGAGGTTGTGGTGGGACGGCTGTGGTTGTGGCAAGGCGCATCAAAATTGTTATTGAGGGACGAGGGACGAGTTCAGCCGTTTATGGGCCAATGTAGTAGTCGGACTTACGCAATATTAGTCGTTTGTTGGTGGGTTTGAATCGTCCTAGGCGGCGAGCAAGATGACGAGGTGATTGAGAGTTAGTGGGAGGTTAACACATACTATCCACTATCCAGTAAACTTAGCCATTTCTAACCACGTTTCGACATCAGGTCCACTGATAAAGCTTCAGACATGGCCGCCAGCGCTGCACTCAACGTTCCCAACACCAACTACAACACCTACTTCTTCAAAGGGGACCAGTACGCCAAGATCCACTAGAATCCCAACAACTCAACAGCGACTCTCTCGCCTATGGACCAGCGAAGTTTGCAGACAACTCGATTGCCTTGAAGAACGCAGGGTCCTTGTACATCGACGCCATCCTTCCCAAGGGGATTTTGTTGAGTTCGCCAGATTAATCTTAATGGAGTAGTGTTAGTGCTTCACTCGACAAGTGGACCAATCATACGCAGCGTACAAGTGAAGATATCATTGGGGCTGAAATGGAGAGTTAGGAGAGATTGTAGCAGTCAACACTTCGGGCCAGTTTGTCCCAAAGCAAGCAATCGCAATCGCAAGGTCAAAGGCATTCAATCCGGTCGTTTGCGCAGCTCACATAATTCAACTCGGCATATGAAAGATTTCGAGAGACTCACGAATGCTCGGATAACTGCTTTCCCGTATCCTCCAAAATTGGGACTCGTGTGGCGGCGGTTGATAAAGTACAAGCCGAAAAACGCGGAGAACCAGACAATGAAAGTGCTGGGAGGCGATGCACTTGTGAGGATGGGCAAGAACGGCGTGAATGAATGTTGTAGTAGGAGTTCCTGGGGGCATGTCCCCGAGGCCCACCTCCTGTAGATAGCGAGTCTTGCCTCGATGCAACACACTCTCTTCCACCATCTCAGTAAGACCACTCCTCCAACGTGCTCACGAGAACGAGTGGGAAAAAGATACGGAAGCCGAATCCTATGTTCTAGATTACATGGTTCTGTTGGGAAGGATTGCAGAGTTAGACGTACTGGATCGCTCATAGATGCTGGCTTCCGGCACAACAGCCACTATAGTTCGAATTGATGTGAAAGGCTAGAAACATCTGAAAGCTGTTCCACAGGTTGAAGTTTCATATCGCACTTCCCTAGAGATACGAGGTCTTGAGTGTGCGAATGTTCGGTGGGTGGAACTTTGTGCCCTTTGGGAGATCTGTTAGAATTCTTACCCGCCGAACCACTGCCTCATACGGGGACTTATTTGAGCAGTGATTGTTAATTCTTGTTTGGCACATACCAGCCGGGCCGTCTTGTGCTGACATGAGCTTAGTGGCACACACAGTTCTGGTTGAAGTAAACCTCGCTAAACCAGACCGTCGCCGATGAGTCCACCCCACATGGGACTACCTGTAACGCAGTGGTGCTGGTATACCTGTGTGATGTGTGCTGGCATGGACATGACTGGAAAATTGATGGTACAGGAAAGCCGAGATAGTCAAGGCTAAAAATCCAATGCGAGCTTATTTGGAAGAAACGCGTCAATACAGTACCAGGTCACGCGTGGACGACCGCACACAGGCTGCGGCTGCCCAAACAAGCCAGGCTTACGCAAGCACGGATGGTCAAGGCTGATGTCAGCTAGTTTGGTTTACAAGGTCCTCACGTGCAGTGCCACGCCTTAGCCCTTGCCCCACCATTTTCTTCAAGCTCTAGATTTTATAACTTTGGCCAGTTCCACCAGATCAATCTTACAATCTAGTACCTTTTGTTTCTTACACTCGCCTTGCTTAGTCACTCGAGTACCGAAAAGCAATATTTCATCCAAGTCATGGCTGCGAGTGATATGGTGCCCCTAACACAGTGGTACATTGGCAGTAAAACTAATTCAATCGCCCTATCCCATGACGGCACTCGTGTAGCTTCCGGCTCAGACGACTATTTTGTCCATATTTGGGATGTGTATACAGGTATTCGCATTCAGGGACCTCTCAAAGGGCACAATGGCCCGGTTATGGCTGTGGCTTGGTCGCATGATGATACACGCGTCGCCTCCGGCGCCATGGACGCCACTGTTCATATCTGGAAAATGCGTACTGCCCACCAGATTGACAAGCTCCTCTCAGAAATCGGAGAAATCCCACCCGAAAGCGTGCATATCATACCTGACTCCGATAATGAGACCATCGTTAATTGGGACACACTTATTGGAGTTGCCACAAACGAGTTAGTCAGAAACTATTATTACGCGATGCAATTAGTAGCTTATCCTTCTAATAGCACCCTAATTACCTCTCGAGGGAAGCCGTCCATAGGGCATAGAGATGCGATTAGCTCTACGGGATCGTCTCCTGATAGCGGCACTGCTCCTAGTTCTAAGGAAGATCCCCGTAGCATCAAGGACTCACAAATCGCTACCATTGGCGAGCCGCTCATAGGACACAACAACACAGTTAGTGCGGTGCCGTTTTCTCTTGACGGCAACACTGCTCCTGGTTCTGGGGAAGATCCCTTTAGCATCTTGGACTCATATATTGCTGCTATAGGCGGGCCGCTCATAGGACACAACGATACAGTCACTGCGGTGGCATTTTCTGCTGATACCACCCACATTGCCTCTGGCTCCGACGACGGAACTATTCGCATCTGGGATGCAGGTACCAGCTCCCCTATAGGTGAACCCCTCAGTGGGCATACCCGGTCAGTTTTGTCGGTGGCATTTTCACCCGACAACACTCACATTGTGTCTGGATCGGATGATAAAACCATCTGCATATGGGATACAACCACCAGTACTCCTACATTCAAGCTGTCGAGGAGCCATACCCACTGTGTCAGGTCGGTGGCGTTCTCATCTGATGGCAGCCAGATTGCCTCTGGTTCCGATGACAGCACTATCCGCATTTGGGATACGGGCACTGGTGCCCTTGTGGGTGAACCCCTCAACGGGCATACCCGGCCAGTCTTGTCGGTGGCATTCTCGTCCGACGGCACTCGCATCGTGTCTGGATCGCAGGACACAACCATCTGCATATGGGACATACGCACCAGCGCTCTTATAGGCGAGCCACTCAGCTGGCACCCGTGCCAAGTGCTATCAGTGGCATTCTCGCCAGATAGCACTCGTATTATATCTGGTTCGAGTGATGGAACCATATGTATCTGGAAGGCACCGCAGTGCATACCTTCTTTCGACATGGTGACAAGCGAAATGGTAAGAGTTATGTTCCCATATCCTACCCAATTTCTTTCAGTTTATCCTGGTTTGGCAGCCTATCGAGGATATTTTTGAGTGCCTGGTTCAACATGGATGCCCAGATCTATCTTCTTCATTAGATCGCGGTCATTACTCCTCGGAGCCTGTCGCAAACGGAGGCTTTGGTGAAGTGTGGCGTGTCACTCTAAGCAGTGGTTTGGTACTTGCAGTCAAAACCTTGCGGTTACAAACTCTGCTAACAGGCAACGACAAAGGTAGTAAAGTGAGATTCCTGCTTATGTTATGCAGAGTTCTGCGCTTACCCGTGAACATGTTACATCGTAGCGAGCCGCACGTGAGGTGTATCTCTGGTCAAAACTACGGCATCCCAACGTTCAAGAACTGCTTGGGGTTATTGTTTTTCGAGACGCACTTGGCATGGTGTCACCATGGCTGAAGCACGGGAATCTACCGATTTATCTTAATCAACATCCTAAGACTCCGCGATATCCTTTGGTCAGTGCTAGCATCCTAATTTAGGTTCAGCTCTGATACTAGTCCACGAATAGTGTGTCCAGCTAGCTGAAGGCGTCTCATATCTTCATCGTGTAGGGATGGTAAGTTCAGCCACCGCTAGCATGTAGCAGGCAAATAACCTAAGTGACCTCAAGGTTCATGGTGACCTGAAAGCGGTGAATTTAAAATAGATTGGTTATGCGAGCAACTTAACTAATAAGATAATTGAATTCCTGCTATAGAATAATGTGCTCGTGTCAGACAACGGCACATTGAAGATAAACGATTTTGACCACGCAGTATTGTCAAATAACACGCTACGATTCACCACTACCACACGGCCTGGAGGTGGAACACTTCGATGGATGGTGAGCTCCTTGTAAAACATTGCTACAGTATTCTTACTGGCGCACGTGAGGCACCGGAGCTTCTTAAGCCAGACGAGGACGATGAAGCAGAAGAAACTCAAGCCCCATCTGCCAGAAGCAAAGAAACTGACATATATGCTCTTGGAATGGCAAGTCGATTTCACAGATTTCCTTCTTGGTGGCTCCTAACCCCTCTTTAACTAGACTATGCTGGTGAGTTAGTATCTTGGAAAGTGGTACCTCGATTATACAGCTATCTTCAGGAAATCCATACTGGTAACGTACCATACTCAGAATACCGGAACGATATGGGTATATACCACGCGATTGCTAAGCTGAAACCTCCGAAACGACCCAAGGAGTTATCTGAATTGGACCCACAAGCAACACCAATGTGGAAGCTTTTGATGCAGTGTTGGGATTGCGACCCATTGAATCGACCTGACGCAGAGTCCGTGTTGACATTGGCAAGTCTTTTGCTTTGTGTGACCATCATTGTAGCTGATCACTTGACAAATAACAAAGTTGCATGGCTTTATAATTTAGATATACCTTAGCCCATATGGGATACCTGGTGTTCTACCAAGAAGGTTGTGTATTGTATATGTGCAATCATACTGTTACAATCGTCTTGTGTCGGCGGGGTTTTATGATGTCACATTAGGGCTCTGATAGTAACGTTTTGTGAGTTTCTAACCACAATTTACAAACGGTTTCTTGGTTTGGAAACTGGTTTCTGACCGTATGTCGAGTGCGTTAGTAAGCAAGGCAAAGGTTGAACGTTCGCTGGAGGTGGCGAGGTGCATGACAATGACGCACAGCCATGACTCAAGGATGCAAGTAAACTGGTTAGAAACCCCTGAGGACGTTACAAACATAGGTTTTGTAAGGTTTGTAAGTAACCTGTTTGAAACAAAAGCATTACTATCAGAGCCCTATGACCGCTGTCGCCGGTGCAGGCAAGAGTACCATCGCGCACACGGCAGCCCAGTACTATGCCAAAAGGGGAGTGCTCATGTCTTCATTTTTCTTCGACCGCGAGACCGAGGGTAGAAACACTCCCACCGCACTCTTTACCACCATCGCCGCCGATCTTGCTCGTGTTATTGCACAGCTAGCAGAAAGAATCGCAGACACAATCGAGAACGAGCGAGGTCTTACGCTAGCTCCGCTGCCCCGACAGTTTCAGGAGCCTGTGCTGAAGCCATGCCTGGATTGCCCTGTCCTAGAGCCGCTCGTGATCGTGATCGTGATCGATGCACTTGATGAACCCTGGAACCATAGTCTGCTTAAAATCTATTGAGAATGATACGAGAAAGTCTCGACACTCAATGCTGCTTAGCTAGTAAAGCAGTGGATAGGATAGAAAAAGAAAGGATGTATATAATTCGTTTCAATACATGGCTTTTTATACTAAGCATTCGGAGCGTGTATGCGCTTGTTTACAAGCTGTAACCGAGCGTGTAACTACATAAATGGAAAGGGGACGCGTACGCGTAGAAACCGATGGAATATGAGGGAAAGAGATAGGAGAAATATAGGGGACACGACGGGGCGTCGATGGGCGATGAAACCGGCCATCGACTCCTGGTCACGTGATCGACTACCGGCGAGCGTAGCTCTGCACGCCGGTCGTCCTCAATAAAATCATCTGTGACGAGTTTCCCCGTCTGCCCAGCACAGCTTAGGGTGCAGTTTCAGGTCCGAGCTGGCGGACTGTTCATCTGGGTAGCCACCGTTTGCGACTTTCTGCTGGGCCGCTCCAACCCCACACGTGAGCTTGAGAAGCTTCTGTCGGACAATCACCTGACCACTACGTCCGCCGAATCAAAGATGGACAAGCTGTATGCACTCATCCAGTCACGCGACTGGGACGACGACAATTTCGTGCTTGGCTACGACAGGGTCATGGGCACGACAATCGCAGTCAAGGATCCACTCACTATCTCGGCGCAGAACGCGCTGTTCAAACCGGATCCGGCAGTCTCTGACCTTGTGCTCGATACGCTGAGTTCCTTGCTGATCGGAATGAGCAAGGAGCGTCATGATAACCAGCCAGCACGAGTGATCCACCAGTCACTTCGTGAGTTTGTGGTCGTCAGAGCAAGAAACCTACCAGAGTACACCAAGTTCCTGGTGGACGAGCAGAAACACAGTCAGGAATTAGCTGTGTGGTGTCTTCGAGTGCCGAACCGAGAGCTACGCGAGGACTTGCCCTGCGTTGGATATTTGGTAAAGGACGATTCAGAGCCTCCAGGAGTCCCCATTATCGGTGACCATCTGATTCCAGAAGCGCTGCGGTATGCTTGTCGATTCTGGATCGACCACGTACTCGACATGAAGGTGGCAGTATCGAGAGAGCTAGTAGAACAACTACAGGTGTTGATGGAGACCAAGGCTGTACTATGGATAGAGGCCATGGCAGCCAAAGGTACTCACCGAGGGCTATAAGCAGTGCGAGAATGGATGCAGGTAAGCCGTTTGTATACTTAACTATGCCAATTTGTTGTGAACCTCTTGAAACTCAGACATCGCTTGAACCCATGCACATGGCAAGGTTAGAGAAACCAAACAACTTGCACGTTAAAGCGCTTCTATATACATCTTCTCGCCTAAAATACGAAGATCGGCGAGAAGAGGCACCCCTGTCGGCAGAGGAGTCGGTGGCACTATACCGGCACCTAAATTGTGATAATCCAACTAAGTTTACGGCGAACGTTGCCATGTCACTCGATAATCTTTCTAATTGTCTCTCTAACTTGGGCCATCATGAAGAAGCGCTTGTTGCAGCTCAAGAAACAACAGAGCTGTATCAGACACTAGCAGAAGACCAGCCAGCTTTATTTAACTATGACCTTGCCGCATCGCTCAACAATCTCTCTCTTCGGCTTTCTGACGTGGGCCATCATGAGGAAGCCCTTGGCGCAGTTCAAGAGGCAACAGAACTTCGTCGACTGCAGGCAAAAGATCGGCCTGCCGCGTTCACTCCGAATCTCACCACGTGTCTCATCAACCTCTCTAGTTTTCTTTCCGACCTGGGTCGTCGTGAAGAAGCGCTTTCCGCAGCTCGAGAAGCAACAGAGCTATATCGACAACTGGTGAAGGACCGGCCAGCTACATTTGCTCTCAATTTTGCGACATCTCTCAACAACCTCTCCTTCTACCTCTCTAACCTAGGCCACGGCGAAGAGGCACTAGTTGCTACACAGGAGGCAACAGAGCTATATCGGCAGCTGGTAAAGGGTCGACCTGCCATATTCACTCCAAATCTCGCTGCATCCCTCAACAACCTCTGCAATCGTCTCTCTGACTTAGGCTGTCGTGAGGAAGCGTTTGCTGCAATTCAAGAGGCGACAGAGCTACATCGAAAGTTGGCAAGGGAAAGACCGAATGTGTTCGCTCCCGGACTTGCTATGTCTCTCAACAATCTCTCACTTCAGCTCTCTCACCTGGGCCGCCGTGAAGAAGCGCTCTCTGGAGGACAAGAGACGACAGAGGTTTATCGACAGTTGGCAAAGGACCGGCCAGCTGCGTTTGCTCCTGACCTTGCCATGTCTCTCAACAACCTTTCAATTCGGCTTTCTGACCTGGGTCGTCATAAAGAAGTACTGGCCGCGGCTCAAGAGTCCACAAAGCTCCGTCGGCTACAGGCAAAAGAACCGCCTGCTGTGTTCATGCCGGACCTTGCTAAAGCTCTCACCAATCTCTCAAATCAGCTCTCTGACCTGGGACATCGTGAAGACGCACTCACCGCATCCCAGGAGGCAACAAATATTCTTCGCCAACTGGTCAAGGACCGACGGGCCGCCTTTGCTCCCAACCTTGCCATGTTTCTCAACAACCTCTCTCTTCGGCTCTCTGACTTGAGTTATCATGAAGAAGCGCTAGTTGTAATCCAAGAGGTATCAGAGTTATATCAACAGCTGGCAAAGGACAGGCCAGCTGCATTCATATCTTACCTGGATGCATCTCTCAGCAACCTCTCACTTCGGCTATCTGATCTGGGTCATCATGAAGAAGCACTCGCTGAAATTCAGGAGGCGACCAAACTTCGTCGACAGCTGGCAAAGGAGAGACCGTCTTCATTTACACCTGACCTTGCTGCGTCTCTTATCAATCTCTATGCTTGTCTCTCTGAGCTGGGTAGCCATGAAGAGACGCTCAATGCGATCCAGGGGGCGACAGAGATACACCAACGGCTAGCAAACGATCAGCCGGCTGCATTCACCCCGGGACTTGCCAAATCTCTCAACAACCTCTCAATTTGCCTCTCTAATCTGGGTCGTCATGAAGAAGCACTCCCTGCAATTCAGGAGGTTACCGAGCTTCGTCGACAACTAGCTAAGGGCCAACCAGCCGCGTTCAATCCCGACCTTGCCAGATCTCTCTATAACCTTTCGCTTGCTCACTCCAGACTAAGCTGTGAACAAGATGCATTATATGCGATGCAAGAAGCAACATCACTCTTTCGCCAGCTTGCAATCAGCCATCCAGCTGTGTTTAGAGGGTGTTTGATTGATTCTCTTGATTGCATAGTTTCGTACCTATCCCACATGGGCCACACTAGTGAGGCTCAAGCTACCAAGCAAGAAGCAGATGAGTGGAGACGAAGTCGCAGCTGCACGTAAAGCATAAATACCAGCAAGTGTGTTGGATTACCTTTCTGACTATTTGTTCCGCCTGCTCATGCTTTATTGTTAGACCTAAAAACTGAGACTGGGTTTCGAAATCAGCACCATTTTAGTATTCCATCATGATTCAGTTTATTCATAGTTATATGTTACCCCTACAACAGAGGGTTTGCGATGTTTTTGACAGATGTATTCGGGATTCGTATTTTGTTTTCCCTGGCTATCCTAGTACCAGAGCTGTTTGGCAAGCAAAGGATGAATTTTCATATCACACTCATCTGGAGGTACGACATTTTGAGTGTGTCAACGTTTGGCGAATGAGACTTTGTGGGCATTGGGATATATTTTGGAATGTTCATTCGTCGAATGAACTCAGCAAAATGCCCCCTTCGCGGTGGAGTATGGAGGATGATACGAGAACGTCTCGATACTCAAAGCTCCTTGGCTAGTAAGGCAGTGGATAGAATAGCAAAAGAACTGATGTATTTAGTTCGTTTCAATACAAGCTATTTATACTAAGAATTGGGGGCGTGTATGCGCTCGTTCGCGGACTATAACCGAGCGTGTAACTACATAACAGGAAAGGGGACGCGTACGCGTAGAACACAATGGAATATGAGGGATGGAGATAGGAGAAATGAAGGAGAGATATAGGAGGCACGACAGGGCGTCGATGGGCGATGAAGCCGGCCATCGACTCCTGGTCACGTGATCGACTACCGGCGAGCGTAGCTCTGCACGCCGGTCGTCCTCAATATGGATCGCTCCGGAGTGCTTCAGAGAAATCCGGTGCTCCGGGTACCTGCTTCTCATATAGAATCCCAGGGACAACGCCTAAACGTAGAGACTCATCTTTCGATATGTGATGTCGGCGGAGTCCATCTACACTCTTTTGGGATCGTGTATCATCAACGCTGTGTGTAGATGAGTATATGGGGGGAGGTAGGGGGTGCTTAGCAATCAAGAATTATACCTATTGTACGTATGCGCTGTTATTAAGATAAAATTATAAATTGATTCTTAGAGATATTCCGACCACAACTCATCCAGTAGTCTTCCACGACCCGAAACCATCCAATCTGTCGATCATGACACCTTCCTGCAGTTCACTTACGTCTGCAAATATAGTCGGTCTATCTGTTTATCGCACCCTCGTGTCAAAAACTCAACCCTGTTACGGACTGTGAAGGGAGGTTTTCTGGTTTGTGATGTTGAAACTGGGCATCAAGCCAAAAAACAACTGTGCTGTGTTGGCCGGGTGGTACACAAGAAGCTGGAATCAACTTTTCACCTTCGCCAGTCAGGATACGGAACGTCTTTTGAAGCAGGAAGAGAGTTTACAATCGTATCTGGAGAACGTAGCCAGCGATAGTTTACCTACTCGGAGAGATTGGAGGGTATGAATGAACTGTTGAACCTGCGTATATTCGGGGCGTGGGGTCAATGGGGTCTGGGAGTTAAAGATTAGAGAACAGAAATATAGTCCCAGTGCCATATCGGCTGAACAACGTCTGATATAAGTCCTGTAACGCAATCCCTTGCTAGTAATACATCCCCGCGGGAATTCTTGAACAATATCTTAGAAACATATCAAGAAGAAGCATTTACTTCTCAGCTCGCTGGCAAAGCGTATATAACGTCAGCACGAAGTTTCGGAGGGTGGGTGCAGAAAGTATGACTAAGCGTGCGGTGACATTTAAGTATATCACGTCACGTGCCTTTCGAAGGAATATCTGCGCCGGCCACTACCGTCGACGTAACCTTTGGTTCTTGGTTCAACCCGTTATCGACCTTGTTTTATGGGGGGAAACTGTCTGAGTTAATTATAACTTGGAACGCAATACTTGATCTTCGTTATAAGGCATTGACGTTGATTACGTCTTTGTGCTTCGGTTGGATCGTTTCTAGCTTCTAGCTATATCTGGATCTCTTTGTCTCCGTAATTTGAACACCGCGTGCCTTGATCTCGTGGCTACGCAACTCTCTCGACTGACAACGACCAAAGGAAAGGACTTCTTGAGCGACCCACTGCTACTTCTTGACTTGTGATATTATCGATACCGTTCTTAGTGGTAATGCCCGAGTTCACGCAGGCGAGTGGAACTGTTGCTTTTCGGTTTCCTCGTGACTTATTGTTCTGCTTGTGCGTTTTGCCTCGCGCTCGGTCTCATGGTTGCTATGCGTAGGCACTCGCGAACAAGCTTGTTGGTGTCCCATGGTCGATCAAAGTCACTTCAGGGCCTAACCCGAGTGATTTAGAGACCTGCTTCTTCTTTGTGAGTTTTCTTGGCGTCATCATACAACGTCTCGGCTCTCATTTACAGTCGGCTCTTTTAATTCGCGTTCAAATGAGTAGAAGTACTTGTACGATCCTATAGACAATGTCTCCTGCTTTATGATCACGGATACCATTAGCGTCTGGGCAGAAGGTGCGTTCCGTCAAACTCCTCGACAATACCAAAACCCATTTCATCATTCTAACTTCTTGAAACAGTTCTAGACACGAAACACACCTCCCATCGAGCCCGACATGCTCACACCACGCATGGAAAATCTAAACGCGGATTTGCACTTCCCTATCACGAAGAAGACGAAGAAGCTGAATGGCGGCGAGGTGTGGTACAAACCTTGGGAGACGTACATGCACAAGCTGTAGATGGCGTTGTGGACGTTGAAGTTCGTTCTTCTGAGGTCTCGGTACGTCATTTTATGCTTAGATTTGGCACGGTCAGGTTGATCAGGAGATTTGATAGGATTTGAGTATCTATATGTCCGATACAGGGAGGGATTTTCATTGGCGCTGGGATGTGATGTCTGCGCGGGGGCTTTCTGGAAGCATATTATCGAAGCAGTTATTCATGCCGTTGGTAACGTTGGCGGCTGTCACTTCGAGTTTAGGACAAAGTACGGATGATACGTCCGAGGAAACCTTGATTACTGTGAGTGTTGTAGAATCTATTCTCTCGAGGTTGGGCATCGATGTTGTACGGGTGGCTTATCGACATTAGGTTGCGGAGAGGAAAGCATCCACGGCTAAAGTGATGCCCGCACATCATCTTCGCGGGTTCTTTTCGAGATCGGCAATTCAAACCACTTTGAGATGTATCGCGCAGGTCGATGCCGCACCTAGTCTATCATGTACGTAAGCTCCTTGGCGTCTTTTGACCTCCATTCATATACTCATTATATTGCAGCATATGGAACCTCAAATAAACTTGCGTCCACCCCCTCGGTCAGCATGTCCGACCCACCTTCCGACCATAGTCCACGTGTTGTAGAGCCTCGATCTCCTTTGCCTACCATCTGGTCTAATCAAGTCAGCCACCGGGTACGTGAAGATTTTATGAAGGGTGCTCATATGACTTACTATATACAAATAGTCTGACGCGCCTGGACCGAGTCGAAAAGGAAAAGGCCGGGATGATACCGAAGACGAAGATGAGGAAGATGCAGGAGGACCGATTCGGAAGACACATCGAGGAGCAACACCGAGGCGTTCTGGTGGGGGAAGATTGGGAATGTCTACGCCTTCCCGGCGGGATGATTTTGTCCATGTCGTCAATTCAGACATAACGGCAGCGGAAGTGGATCCAACAAACGACATGACGGGGGCATCCGGAAACAATTCGGATAGCCGGACTATCGACGAGGACGACGACATGGATACCCAGCCTGGACCTTCGCCCAAACATCCCTCTCCAGTACCTCGTCTCGCAAGCCCCAAACCCACACGCTCCTCCCCTCGAGGTCCGCCTGCACGCCGACCGGCGACGCGCGTATCAAACACTACCACCTCAGACGTCTTTGGAGCCACCCAAACCCAGGCTCACGCAAGCTCAGACGATTCGGACAGAGAGGCGGAGCTCGCACGTCGAGTACGTGCAGCTGGTGCGATTGGATCTGCTGCTGTGCGTACGCCTGCGGGTGGACTTGGCACTCGGATGGTTCGCAAGAAGTTCTAACGAAGGTATTTTCTTGGTTGATCTAATTATGTATTTATTGGGCGGTTAATTGAATTACATCAGCTTGGCGCTTCACGGTGATGACGACATGAGAAATCTGATCATTTGGGTCGCGTGCAGATAAGAACGCATGTGATTATCGAGGCCCTTGCGCCTCCTTTCTGCTCTAAACAACCACTGCCCCCTCAAACCTCTCGAGCAACATGTCGACTAGCACGTCTCAGCAGCCCAGGTTAGTAGGCTCATTGTCTAGCAATGCATTCATCGCTCAACGCATATCGTCCACAGCAAAGTCAGCGGGCAATATCACTCGCTCAAGGGGACGTTCGTCGAAGTGGTACGCAGATCACAGGTTTATATGTCAATTCAGCCTACCTTTTGCTCATCATAACGTAGATCGGGAACCTATTTGGCTGGACGTCGTGGACGCAATCTGGCAAGGAAGAGCATGCCGCAGGTTGGGTTTTGGAATAAAACTTTGCCCTTACCAATTATAACCCTAACCACACGTCGTGCAGGCGAAGCTGAAATCACTGCCGCACAAGCTGAGGCATATGCCGAGGGCACTATCGACCGCGTTGTTGGACGCAAAGATGCTATCGTTGGTGCGGTAGTGGGCGACGAAACTCAGCAGATTGCTGGTGGGTTTCATTTGCCGAGTCATCCCGGCGTTCACTAATCAAACCACAAACGTGTAGGAAACGTGCAGCACGATAAGGGTAAGGCTCAGGCAGAAGCGAACGCTCCTGCATAGGAATTATCCTGAAGTGCAATATATGCTCTTGTATTATGTGATATACCCTGTCTGATATTTGGCGGTTTCAGTTGATTGATAACCTTGTAAAGACTTGCCTATATACATGCACAACCCCTATGGTATCTTAAAGCTATTGCAAGCGATCGAGAGCAGCCGGAATTGCCGCGACCGGAGAGATTCGGAGTGCTGGCCGAGAGTTCAGAGCGGGTGATATTGGAGTCTGAATGCAAAGTCATTGCAGATACGCTGAAGCTAAAATTGCGCCAAATGTCGTACGCTGTTGGATACTTTCCTGATTCAGCCGCAACGTAGCACTGGTCTCGACGGCTAAACCAAATGGCATAGCCATTGGATACTGCATGTATATAGATTTAACAATATTTCCCCTTCAGGTTTCTTGACGTGTGAGTTACGGCAACCTGTTACGATGTTATATTAAGCATTTGCTCGTTTCAATTGATCCTTCAAAAGAGCCATTGAGAAACGTTCAATGAATGCATCGGAATTTGAGAACAACGATATTGTAATAGTAAACACAGCTCAATTGGGTGATTTGATATGATCACGTGCCCGAAAGTGGGGTGATCACAACCCGTTTCCAACCACCACTCAGCCACCGACTCTTTAGCTCTGGGAATTTTCGGGCGAAAGCGAGAAATTTAAGATGTATTCGGTGGGATCAAAGTGAGCATCGTCGCATTATTTAAATTACCCTAGCACGATATGCTAACAGGTTATTGTTTCACCGCTTGGACCACATCTCATTGCGATATCCATAGCACCTCCAAGAATAAAGAGACGAAAGGTGGATATAAGTATAGCTAGATATATGTTATTTGCCGCATCTAACAGTTCTACCTAGACGTCGCAAATGTTGAGGACCAGAAGGATCTAAATTGCGGTCTGTGCTCAAGATCCAGTACAGCTTTCTGACAATATTGCTAATATTCTGTTCAGTCAATGCTAGTTCGATAAAGGAAGCACCAGAATCCAGCAAGTCAACCGAGCCCAAATCCAAGCGCCAGCGGACTGCGCAGGCCACCAAACCTGTGAATCGAAAGAAGCGGGTTCAAGGCGGGCAAGGCAAACCTATAGGGTTGACAGATGTGCCAACCGAAGTCTTGACTGAGGTGAGAGTTTCTTCTTCTGTGGGAGATTATGACCAATTTCTCGTAGATTGCTCTCCGCCTGATGCCGGGAGACATTGTCATGCTCGCTAGGGTCAACAAGTTCTTCCGGAGTTTACTAATGCGCCGTTCGGCGGCTTATGTTTGGCGCGGAGCAATGCAGAATCTTCCGCAGCTTCCGGCCTGCCCTCCTAATATGTGCGAACCACATTATCTCAGCCTCATATATTGCGAAACTTGTTCAGTACGTATGTTCGAGTCTGCCACTGGATTTAGGTTGAACTTGTCTTTCTCACAACTAATAGCTTTGTGGGAACTCGGCTTTTCGCCGTATGGATGGGGCACTCTGCGTACGTTTGTGTAAGCAGTGCAGCGACAAAAGGTATTTAAAGAACTCTACTGTCACGATAATATCTAACGCGAGACGAGCGCTTAGCACTGTATTGCGATGCACGTTACCGTTGGAGATCAGGGACTTGGTTAATTATTCATTCCGTAAGCTTTATAGTAGCCATTTATAACAGTCACGTTGATTCAAGTTTGATTCGTAGACATCGTTGCCACTACATTTACTTGTATGAATGATTGGGTTTTACGCCGTGAAGTGGATTCAGTTACTACTGAGCTGGAAGCGATGAAGAAATCTCAAAGTGACTCTGCGATTCGCGAATGGAAACAAAGGCGAAAGGAGGATTTATCGGAGCGCCGATTGGTAAGATCGCGAAGACTTGAACAGGCCGAGATGTATACTAAAAATGATGCTTAGTGGGCGGGGAAACTTCAAGTCTTTTTCAAATTTCTTGATTCCGAGCAGCAGGCCAAGCTGGACGGCCAGAAAGCTGAACGGCGCTCACAGTTGAGCGCATCTCTATTTCTTAGGGGCTCAAGCTCACAACATTCTAGAATCAAGCAAAACCTGGTAGATCTTGGATTGGACGCGAAGGATTTTCATTCCAACCACAGTAACGAACGGGAATGGAATCGTATGGTGGAGCAGCCCAAACCTCTGAGTGACCGCAGTGGGTTGGTCGTACCTCGTCGTGATCTGCGCACTGACATACAGGCGATTAGCATGGAAAACCATGAGACCCAAGCTTGTCCCAATCATAGAAGCCAATCAAACAGCGCGAATCGCGAGGGAGAAGGTAGAACGGAAACAGGAAAAGGATAATACTCTTGCTCGATTGCTCGCGGGGTTAGAAAATGCGCGTCCCCCTCTCATCGAGACACAGATCATAAACCCCTGCTATATCCCTTCGTCACGGTTTGGGGCTTCTACAACGAAGGTCACCCACCATCATCTATTTCCAGCGCTCGGAGATATTCTAGAGTGCCCGATCGTCAAGCATCTGAACGGGGAGGTTGTTTCTGCTACAGAGATGGAGACGCGGTTTAAAGAACACCGCGAGGAGATTGTCGCATTTATCTCAGCATGGACATCTAGAGTCGAAGAACACATGGCTGGCATCCTTTGTCAAGGAAGACTAAACGAGGGCTTACCAGAGAAGGCGCCTGTCCCGGTTCTGCCAGTCGCGCGATTCCACCCCGATCCATTTGTTGGTGTCTCAGATGTATTAAAGCCCCTCCTTCGCGCCGACAGCCTATTTGAGTCCACAAGCAACAGTTTTGAGCCTATGTCATATGCCACCGCCATCCTGTCTTGGCATGCTTTTATACGTTATACGGATCGCGAACGACCTCTGGAATTGGCCAAATTCAAGCTCCATGCGGAAGGACAGGCGTTTGCCCGAGTATTTTTGAAGCAGCTCGGGAAGCCCGACGCCTGCTTCCTCGAGTTCCAGGTTGACGAATTGAAGTTTCAGTGCGGAAGATGCATCGATCATGAGTTCCACTCTTGGGAAGAGATTGTTTGTATTTTGGCCACCGCGTAGCCATTAAATTACTTATCAATAACCTTTTTTCCAGATACAACACTATATAGATGAGAAGCAACACTGGGAGAAGATTCAGGAGCGCCTCTCGGTTGCCCGGAAGATGGGTCTTTCGCTCAAGTTTAACGATGTTCATGCCTTGGACAGGAACACGAAAAAGCCATTCATCCGGTTGGGAACCATGAATCAGCTCTGCGGTGGCATGCCTTCAGAATCGGATTACAATACGGTGTGCAAGCTGTGTGAACGGCTTGGAAGTCTGCCGTTTGTGAACGGCTCTAACTCCCAGGTTTTTGAGCACTTGTCCGAAGTGTGAGTTCGGGTACCGCCTTCACTTCAGTTGGCTTACTAAGCATGCATATAGGCACGATGTCACAAAGCCAAAACCGTCTGTGCACTACAAGAAGTTCCGTACTTTTGGCGCTGATGGTGGTGGGATGTATGACAGCGACGATTACCTTCACTGAAGGGAAAGTGACGGCGCTGGATTTTACAGAATAACTCGCCTCGAGCACAAACGTCGTTGTGATTTGTATTTTTACTTCTTTTTTGTATTTTAATTTGTGTAGTGGAGTACTTGAAAAATGATGTCAGCTTGAACTTGAAATTTGAGCTTGTTTCAGATAATAGCCTACTCGATGTTAGTTGAACTGCCCGCCGAGGAATAAACCAGACATAATTCTTTGGAACACAGGCGAACAGTAAATATCAGATGTACATTCACGGATTTTTCAAAGCGTTTTGATATATCTACATTTCAAAGATCACTTCACAAAGCCTTGCACGACGCCTTATGTGTCTTCCAATCACGGTGCTGACATTCTGTGGAACAGTATCGCGCCTTCTTGCATTTGCTACACGCGGAAAGTGTAGGTTTTCCGGGACCTCCACATGACCAGCAAGCTTCGGAAGGCGTCTTGACAGCTGCGGGAGATTTCAAGGGCGATGCAGCAGACGAACGAAGCGACTTGACCGCGCCTGCGACCGTCTCAATATACGAGACAGAAAATAGAGGCGAGATAGCAGCCCGTGTAGCGAATCGTAGTAATCCCTTCCAGGATCGTACGTTCCATTCTGAGGATGAGAAGCCAAGGCCTTCACCGCAGGTACAGATCGGGGTTTGGTCGAGCTCGACTGAAAGAGGGACAGCGTCATGGGATTTGTATTCACAATTGGGTTTGTGCCTCCAGGTCCTGCATCGCTCGACGTAGGCAGGGAGAAGCTTCTTCCATGCAACCGCCTCGTGGCCTACTGTTTTGATTTGCATAACCGGCGTATCGTTTTGAAGTTTCTGGATTGACAACGCCATGATAGACATTCTGTTTTGAGATAAAGGTATGATATCCGTGTCTAGAAGGACTGTCAAGGAGGCAAGGTCGAGTCGAAGCGCTCCAACGAGAAGGATGGCGTAGATCCCTCCATTCGAGGGTTCGCAAAGACCAAGTGCCCGCGTTTTATCACCTTGAACTCCTGAGCAATGCATAACGAGCGCGTGTATCGATTCCTTGATGTTCAAGAACACATTCTCGGGGGCAGCTTTGGATTTGGAATCGCTGTCATGCATGGCCCTCTCTCGATCTGAAAGCTGCA
>MU132282.1:19029-29695 GCA_015039395.1 Ceratobasidium sp. AG-I
CACCCAGTGATTCGTTTCAGAGCAAAGCGTTTGCAGACAGTAGGATTGGTACCAAGATAGCTTCTACGGTGAGTGCGATACGAAATCATCGAAGACAATTTCAACAGACTGTTTTATTCTCACGTTTGGGATTTGGCGCGCCTTTTGACCGGACGATATATGCGTATCAATAAACACCAACATATTGCGCCCGGCGGCTAAATATAATACACCTAACACAGCCACCGAGGCATACCTTTTCTAGCAACGACCATAGGCTTTGTTCCCGGTGTCGATTTCGGCATGTCTTCTCCGTCGACCAGCGAGTCTATTAATAGAATTCGCGTGGTTTGCATTTCTGATACACATAACGCTCGTCCACCTGTCCCAGACGGAGACGTCCTCATTCATGCTGGTGATTTGACCAACTCGGGCAAGACAGACGAGATTCGTACATACATCGACTGGATAGCTTCCCTCCCTCATCCGGTGAAAATCGTTATTGGGGGAAATCACGATAAAGCTTTGGACTCCAAGTACCGTGAACGCGCTCACGCCCCGATGGACGACCCGGAGATAGACTGGCTCGCTTGTGGTATCACTTACTTGGAGCATTCTAGTGCTAAGATTACTGTTCGAGATCGCGAGTTCAATGTCTTTGGCTCGCCATTCACGCCCGAGTACGGTCCATGGGCGTTTCAATATCCTCAATTCCATCTTCTCCCCGACCGTGCTCGCGAGGTCTGGGAGGCTATTCCTCTCGATACAGATATCCTGGTCACGCATGGTCCTCCTTTTAGTCATATGGATGCGACTTCCATAGGTCAGCGTGCTGGCTGCACTGCGTTGCTCGAGCGTCTCTGGAAAGTCCAGCCAGTGTTACACGTTTTTGGCCATATTCACGAGGCAAGAGGTACGGAGCTTCTTTCGTGGAATGCTACGCAATGTTTCAATGAGGCATTCTCTGGGAAAGACAAAGCGTCCAATGTCGTATCTGCGTTACGCAATGTGGTAGGACATTGGCGGAGCTTTGGGTTCAAGGCGAAACAGTCTACCCAACTAGTAAACGCCTCCATTAGACCTTCACATTTTTCTGGTCTACCTCTGAACGATGCACAAGTGGTTTATTTGTGAACATTTGAATGGCCCTTATTTTATATTCTGATATTCTCATGTGGCGAGCAAAGTCCCAGTCCAGGACATTTATCTTGTCTTCGTATATCATGTGACTTGATGGAGACTCCTATTTGAAATCATGTATCCTCAGTTGCGCTCCTCCACTACCGGCTTGTAACGAGAGCTAGAATATTATTACCTCTCTGTTCCACAACGCACTCTCAGAATGGAGAACTACGCAAAAATGGAAAAGGTCGGCGAAGGCGAGTCGATTTGTTGGTCCTCATACATCCTCGTGAGGCGCTAATACGTGCGACTTGTCATCTATCCAATAACGTTTCTAGGGACGTACGGTGTCGTCTACAAAGCACGGGATGTCAACACGGGACGTATCGTAGCGTTGAAGAAGATTCGGTTAGAGGCGGAGGACGAGGGTGTGCCGAGTACCGCGATTCGCGAGATCAGCTTATTGAAGGAGTTGAAGGATGACAATGTTGTCGCGTGAGTCTCGCGTCGGTGTTAATATTTAACGTGTCTGGTGCTTAGATCGACTTATTTTATAGGCTATTAGACATTGTACATGCTGATAGCAAGTTGTATCTCGTTTTCGAGTTCTTGGATATGGATTTAAAACGGTGACCATCCTCGACGAATCCTTGACTGGTCCATTCGTTGATGCTTTTGTCGTTAGCTATATGGAGACCATCAATGCCAAGAACGGAAGCCGGGGGATGGACAAGCAAATTATCAAAGTTCGTCCCCATCTTCCTAACTATCGTCTTGACTAACCCCTAGTTAATTCACTCAGAAATTCACCCACCAACTCCTCGCCGGCTTGAGGTACTGCCATGGCCACCGTATCCTCCATCGAGACCTCAAACCTCAAAATCTGCTCATCGGTATGCCTCTCCTAAACGCCCGCCACCCTCCCACTAACGACTCAGCAGACTCGAACGAGAATCTAAAACTTGCCGATTTCGGTCTCGCGCGCGCGTTTGGTATCCCGCTTCGGACGTACACCCACGAGGTACGTTGCAATTCCTTTGTATAATGGTCATTGTCTAACGCACTCTCTGCGCAGGTCGTCACACTCTGGTATCGTTCCCCCGAGGTTCTCCTCGGTTCACGCCATTATAGCACGGCCATCGACATGTGGTCCGTCGGGTGCATTGTAGCAGAGATGGTTATGCATGGTCAACCACTCTTCCCTGGCGACTCGGAAATCGACCAGATCTTTAGGATCTTTAGGTAAACCACCTTCATCCAACCCTGCCCGAGCGCTCATTGAATCGTGGTTGCTGATGGTTCTACTCGCGTAGGCTACTTGGAACGCCGAACGAGGAAGTCTGGCCTGGTGTTTCTCAGCTGCCGGATTACAAGGAAACGTTCCCCCAGTGGTCGGCCGTTGACCTTGCGCAGACTGTCCGGGGAATAGATGATGCCGGTCTGGACCTGATCGCTGTGAGAGATTTTTTCGTATTGCCTTGTCTTTTGGTTGCTGAGTTCTTTAATCCGATCAGCGGACCTTGATATACGATACTGCGAATCGCATATCAGGTTAGGTTTTATTTTCTCCTGGAGGATATAGATTAACTAATTTGCCGATACTTCACAGCTAAACGCGCGCTCAGCCATCCCTACTTCAACGACCTTGCCGTCTAGGTTGGAGTCGGTCTAGATGTGGCGCGGCGCGTCGTATTTCTGAGTTTTTCTCATTTTCCACTTGCTTTCCGGTCATAGCCTGTCTATTATCATCATTACCTTGTCTCAATTAAGCAGACTTTGCTCTACATATATGTGTAGCCTTTTTCATTAACGGTGACGTTTTGCCTGTACGTTGGTGGTGTTACTGGCAATTGATACCATACGGGATTGTATCTTTTGACGGATCCCACGCGTTCCGCGAAGAAGTTAAGAGAGAGCGAGTCCCATAAAAATTCTGTTAGTGCAATAACTTCTACAAGTCATGTTTGAGTCGAGGCTACTCTACGGCACTCGATTTATAGAATGGCTTATCCAGACGTCATGGGTAACGCTAAGAGCTAAACACATACAAACAACGTCATGTTTGCCCTCCCCCACCACCCGCATCGCTCTCTCTGACCTGATTCCAATCTCGGTGCTGGTGCTGCTGTCTTACCACGACCAAAAATTATTCTAAGCTTAGAGTTTACATACCACTCCCAGCCTGGCCCTTGATTACCTCTATGTAAACTACGCACCTTGCTAGGTTCCTATCTAGTTTATTCCCTAGGTGCTGCCGAGATCCTCTGCTTGCAGGCCTGCGTTGTGTTTTGTCTAGCTCTACGGGCCACTTGATCTCAATGCTAATTGGCTTTCTTTGCATCCTCCCGTTCGAGCGCATAGTTCTCCCGCTAAGCCGCCGAACTGAACACACGGCAGAACTACCCTCGTGGCACAATTCCTGTCAAACACTTCTCTTGAGCTTATTAGCTCAATACTAGTTTAATTTGTTACCTACTTTACTATTGTGCTAGGTCTTAGAATGGCTCATTGCTGTGTTTCACTCGTCCCTCATTCTTAGCCAACGTCTACTTGTCACTTGATCTCTACCCCGAATCTAAATCTACTATTCCTCCGCAACGCAGTACCAAACTCAGACACATCAAACACTTTGAATAAGTAAAGAAACAATGATTACAAGCAAAATGCAACTAATCCAGTCCGAATCCCAGAGAATGCATATATACACAAAGTCCTATACACCTGTTACCTCCCCTCTCCCTTGCCCGCTCCCCTCGAAGGCGTGAATCCCTTTCGGGTAATTCCCGCTCCAGATCCAGCGAGTGTCTTGAGTCGTAGATGCGCTCGTGGTGTTGTCGCCGCGATTTCTGCGTGTATCCCTGGAGTGACGTCTGAGAATTCATCGGGGATTGATCGTTTGCGGGAGCCATTGTCGGGAGAGGGTTTAGCTGGTTCTGCTGGCCTGACCGACTCGGGGTTAGGTTGCGCACTGAAGATCGGGAGCGGGCGCAAAGCCGCGCGGCCAGTGGTCGCTGCTGGCGCAAAGTCCGGAAGGGCCTTGCGTGTCGGAGACCGAGGTGGCTTGCTTGCGCCTGTTGACGAAGTGAATCGTGAGCCAGTCGCAAACGACAAGGACCCAGTACCGGACCCGGATCCAGCAGCCGACGCAGAAAAAATAGAGGTGGCGCTCGAGTTTGTAGAAGGAGCGAACATGGAGCTTGTGCCTGTCCTGGAAGAGCTAGTGGATGCCCCGGAAGCTACGCGATGGGGTGATCGAGTTGCGGATGCGGATAGTGTCGTTGGACGAGCTGGAGAGCGGGACGGCGCGGGGAATGATGCGGATAGTTTGGGTACCGAGAGAGAAGCGGTGGACGATGCGACTGTGGTAGGTGCAGGCATCGGCGCGGGTGCGGATGGTGCGGGCGCGGCAGCCTGGGAGGCCTTGGCGTTGTCCAACTTGGTTTGCGTCGCACGCAACTTGCGTGTTAGGTTCCCAACTTTGATCTCCAACTTCTTCTCGCGCTTCAGTACCCTAAAGATTTAGCCGTTAGTTCTACACCAATTACCCTGGGTTTGGATAGTGCTCACTCAAGGAATTTATCATCATAGCCCTCGACCTCAGTCGTCATACGCTTCGCATCCTGCAAAACCATGTCGTACTGCTCTTGCAATCTGTCCAGGGCATCCGACGAGCCGCCCGAAGAGGAAGCCAGCCGACCTTCCAGTTCGGCAATCATGTTTTGCTGCTCTGAAGTCCTGAAACCGCCAAATAATCAGCGGCAGCAATACGGCGAAATACCTGCACGACTTACCGATACTGTAACACGCTCAACTCCTCTCTCAGCCCCTGCACTCCTCGCACTTCAACCTCCAACGCAGCAGTGTGGTCTTCCAAACGCCTAACATCCTCCATTCGTCCACGTAGCTCTTCTTCAACGTGCCTCTTCGCTCGGTCCAACTCCTGAACCCGTGCTTGCAACGCAGCAACTTCTTCCCCGTGCCCGCTCCCACTTTCCGCAATCAAACGCTCGAGCTCGATAACCTGCGCACGGGTGTCCTCCAACTCGGCCACTTGAACTCGCAGATCCTCGACCTCTACCATCTGCGCACGGAGGGACTCTAGCTCCGAGACATGGGCCGCGAGCGTCGTGCGTAACTCGTCCACCTCGCTCGCAGGCGCGCGCATCTCCACGTCCTCCAGCTGGGCATGTGCAGCCGCGAGAGCTTCTCGAATCTCGTTGCGCTCACGTTCGAGTGCCGCACGCTGCTCTTGGACTTGGGCGTATTCTTGTTGCATGGTCGTTCTTTCGGATCGGATACTCTCCAGCTCCTGCGTGGTTCCCGCCAACTCTGACTTTAGGCTCTCCAGACTAGCAACGACTCGCTCCAGTTCGGCGATACGCTCCCTCGACTCTCCAACTTGCTCCCTCGCCAAACGCAGTTCCCCGGCCATAACGCTCTTCTCCACGCCCACCAAATCGATCCGCTCACAAGACTGTGTGAGTTCCAGACGCACGGCTCCAAGTTGCTCCTGCGCCTTCCCAAGCGACTCTCGAGCCTCCTCTAACTCGGCACGCACGCTCTGCAGCTCCGCCTGTGCGCCAGTCTCCCCTGCGTCCACGGCGGCCGTGAGCCGCTGAATGTCCTGAGTCTTTTGCTCCACCTCAGCGCGAAGCGCATCGAACCCAGATTGGAGAACGAGGAACTCGGCCTGCTTCGCATCGTATCCCGCCTGGAGCGACTCGTACCCAGTCTGGAGGGTCTGGTGGTTTGAATAGAGAACGTCGTAATCCGCCTGTTTTGCATCGAAGCTCGACTGGAGAGCCTGGAGACAGCTTTGCAACGCCGCGTGGTCACCCTTGAGCTGTCCGAACTGTGCGTCCCTGAATGCAAGTTCCGAAGTTTTGGTCTCCAAGTCGACCTGCATGGAGTCCAGTTCAGCAGATTTGGTCACGAGCTGGGCAGAGCGCGAGTCTAGATCGGCGGCGGTCGCGACGAACTCGTCCTTCAGTGCATCCAGCTCGTGCGATTTGCGGTCTAGCTCGGCGCGTCGTTCCTCCAGCGCGGCTTGAGACTCTTCAGCGCTCCTCACTCGTCCCGTTCGTTCAGCCTCGAGCTCATCTCGAAGTCCTTCGAGCGCAACCTCACATGCCTCCAGTTCCTCCCGTGCAGACTCGGCTTCGTCGAGCTTTGACTGCACCTCAGCAAGCCGTCGCTTCAAATCTGCAAGCTCGGACTGCGCCGACTCGAAGTTCGCGGAATGTTCCTCCGCCCACTTTTTCTCCTCCTCAGCGCGAGCGGTCGCCGCTTCCATCCCTTCCTCGGCCTCGCCCGCACGCTGGTCGGCTTTGTCCGCTCGAGCTTGTTCGTCCGCTGCTCGCCGTTGTTCGGTTTGCAGTTCTTGTCGGAGGGCGGCCATTTGTGCGTTGACGCCATCGATCTGGGTCATGAGGAGTTCGACTTCCGCCGCACGTTGTTCCGCCAGGATTCGTAGTGCATTGGATTCTTTCTGCTGCGTCTCCAGTGTCGAGTGGTACTTCTCGGCTGTTCGATAATTCCTCTGTGCCCTGCCTATCGCGTCGAACACGCTCGTCACTAGGGCAATCCTTTCCTCTTCAGTTCCTTCGGCATCCGCAAATTGTCCCTCCGCCAACGCCTTCCTCGCAGTGTCCCGCTCATCCCTAGCTAGTTCCGCATCCTCCACCAGCGCCTGTCTCTGCACCTCCACCTGGCCCAATTCGTCCTGTAGTTCTTGGACCGTATCCTGCGTCATTCCAAGATGGGCTTCTAGTCTCTTTATCTCGTGTTGGTGGATCCCGATTTGCTCCGTTCGGCGGTCGATGCGAGAGGTGAGCTCGGTGATCTGCGCACGTAGCGCAGGGATAATAGTGCTTCTGCTGGGTGTGCCGGGCTGAGAGGCAGAGAGTGCGACCGAGGCAGAAAGAGGCTGGCGCTCCAGAGAAGATATCGTAGCCCGCGCAGCAGTAAGGCTTTCTGTCAGCTCGGTGATCTTCGTCGACTCATCGAGAGATGTGACACTCGAGTTTATCGAGTTTCGCATAGCAGCAAGTTCAGCGGTGGCAAAATCGAGGCTTCGCCTATATTCGTCGCGCTCCGAGCGGAGTCGCTTGGTTGCATCGAGAAGTCTAGTGACAATCGCCGCTTGGCGGTCGGAAACTGGAGATTCAGGTGTGGAAGTGGTAGAAGCAGGGGTAGTAGGTTTGAGTGCCGTGATTGCACGTGGAGTAGGCTGTGAGCAAAAAGATATAAGCGCGTCCGATTGAGGAGGGTGAGAACATACTCGTTCGGCCGCAGGTGCACTCTCAAACAGATCCCACGTAGAAGGGGGACGCGACTCCGATGTGACAGACACAGTGTTACCGCTTGACTGTTCGGGAGTCAACAAGGTATAGTCGAAGCTACTAACTTGGGTACTCACGCTCGTCTCAGAGCCCGAACCGCTCTAGATTTGAGTCAGCTCCAGCTCAAACAACAATCATTCCCGATCACTCACTTTCCGCAAGCCATTGGTTTCCTCGCCCATGTCTAGCAAGTTCCAGTCGTCCAAGGACTTTACCATGTCCAGAGGTGCTGGGAGAAAGTGAGGGAAGAAGGTCAGGGGAGAGAGCACGTGATACAACATCAACCAGCGCGTTGTCACGTGGTCGCGTTCGCTTGTCCGAAGTCAAAATACATTATCTCTTCGTTCGTTCGCGCGTAAATAATTGCTTGCAAGCTTATGCGCGCTAAGGAAAACCTTAGACTTCAATAAAGATATTGGCGCCATTAGTGCCCTATATATGCGCTTATATGCGCTTACGAGAGTACGCAATAGCTTCACTAATATTGAGGCTTTTTGGACCTTAGCCTTGTTCAAGATAACAGGTAGATACAAACGCTATATTTCAATCGCAAGCGCAGCGAATGAAGGGAATGAGCATATATAGTGAGTCAACATGTATCTTATAGACTCCGTCCGATCGATCATAGATATGCAAACCTATACGATAACCTACATGCTTCATCTTTGCATGTCAACTTTTGCGTTTAGCTTGAACTGGATCATTTCCGGATGCACTGAGTACGCGCCTTTCTAAGAAAATATCATGAAATAAACTCACAAATCATGGGACACAATTAACTTCAAACACCCATATGAATGTACGGAACCCATCGGCCAAACTGGTTCTCTCCGATGCTCTCGCGCAATGTTTTCACGGCTCTATGGAGCGCTCTAGCAGCCTGCCCGTTACCCAGCCTTCCATCTTTCATCAGTTCACCATATACCAGATCAGCCACCAGAGGCGCGTCCCCGTCGTTGATTGACCACATTGTTGCAATCACCGTCGGATATCCAGCAGCCAACATTCCGGCAGCTAGATGGACTGCCTCATCCGGCATCTTCTCGTCGCCTGTTGCAGTCTCACACGCAGAGAGGAATGCCAAACCCTTGTTCTTAAACGACCTCTTTGCGATTGCCGCCAGGCTCAATGAGCCGTCATGCAGGTGAAAGCAGCTCTTGGTCGGGTCGCTGACTATCTGCGATCCGTGGCATGCAAGATGAACGGAGCTGTACTTCTCCATTGCAGCCAACACTGCCTCCACCGTGGCTTCATCGCCCTCAAGGAGCTTGTGCGGGAATGTCTTAGCGTGTTGCTGGATGTGGGCGAGCTCTGTCTTGGTTCCTTTTAGCGGCTGACACCCTGGTGTTGCTTCTTGACCAACAGCCAGGACCCTGCCCATATTGCAGGAGCCAGACTGGGCAGATAGCAAGGCACGGAGAGTGGTAGAGTATGACGAAACAGCAAAGTCAAAGATCTTGGGCCCTCCTGAGTAGTAGCAGCCGGCGGCGTGGATAGGAATGAATGATAGTGTGCCGGTGGTACACCACGTAATGCGGGGCAATGGCTGGACAGAAGGGTCTACCTAAGAAGATTACAATGAGAAATCGAGTACAGGTGTCACAGATGCTTGTAATTACCAGATACCCTAGGTACGAAAGCACGGGCTCGACGATTGTATTCCAAATTACAGCTAGAATACTCTCAAACTGGATCTCAGGCATCCCCTCAAAGGTGGGTCGCCGCTGCCCCGCTCTTTCGGATGCGAGGAAGTGCTGCATATTTTGGCGGAGCTCCATTATGTTGTGTTGTGCGAGACCAGGTAAAGGTATATGTGCAATGTCCCGGCAGTTAGGGAGCAGGATGAGTGCATCGCATCTAGCAGAGTGTACGTTCACAACAACAACTGGTCCAGACTGTGCCGCAGTTATAAGATCCGCTGCCCTCTTTAGCCCTAGAAAGTCCTGGAAACCAGGCAGCTCTCGAACTCTGGTCAGATAGGTTTCGTACCGCTCTGCGAGACGATGGTGTTCTTGAGCTACCGCTTCTAAAGTATGCGAATCTGCCAGTGTAACTAGGCCTCTGTCTCGTCGGCTAGTAGACTCGAGCTGTTGGGCAACTTGCTTAAGATTTATAGCAAGACTCGGCGCAACTGATGCAAGATCGTCGAACTGAGTGCGCAGCTGGAGCGTCTGATTCCAGACGATTGAGCGACCAGCTTCGAGCCACTCCAGCGCCATACCGTACTCGTTTGCTGCAATAGCTGCAGCAGCAGCTTCCATAGCTACTGTACCAACCGAGTGGATGTCGTCATATCGAGTGCTGATAGTGGCTCCTATCCAGATAGCCTGAGGCACTAGCTGCATGGCGCGATCATATGCTGGAAGACCGGTCGATGGATCAATCGATGAGGCAAGTCGAGCCCAATGTATTGCAGCCCTAAGCCTAACGGTTGACTTCCCGGCAGGTAATTTTGCAGCCAGTTGGAAGACTAGTATGGATTCCATTCTATCCGTAGGCTCGCCGAGACGTTCAAATCGAATTTGGCGTGCAATGCCGAGATTGCTCAGCCTTGCTAGTTTGTCTGAATGTCCATTCGGAGTGAGAGACACCGCCTCCGACTGACATGCAATCGCCTGGTTGATATCTGTAAGCTCACCACGGTGTTTGAATCGATGCTGATGCGAGTTGCCAAGGTTGTTCAGAATTGTGGGTTTGTGTGCGTTTCCGTCCGGAGTGAGAGATACTGCCTGTGATTGACATGCGATCGCCTGGTCAATATCCGTTGGCTCACCAAAGCGCTCGAATCGACAAAGATGTGAGTTGCCAAGGTTGTCGAGCATTGTGGGCGTGTTGGCATGTCCGCCCGGAGCGAGAGACACCGCCTTGGAATGGCATGCAATCGCTCGGTCGATATCTGCAAGTTCACCGAGGCGTTCAAATCGACTCTGGTGCGAGTTGCCGAGGTTGTTGAGCCACCTAGGTTTATCTGCATGTCCGTCTGGAGTGAGACATACTGCCTCTGACTGGGATGCTACTGCACGATCAACATCGGCAAGTTCGCCTAGACGCTCGAATCTAATTTGATGCGAGTTGCCGAGGTTGTTAAGCATTATGGGTCTTTTTGCATGTCCGCCCAAAGTGAGAGACACTGCCTTGGAATGGCATGTAATTGCTCGGTCGATATCTGCAAGTTCGCCGAGACGTTGAAATCGACTCTGGTGCGAGTTGCCCAGGTTACTGAG